>CAUYQG010011408.1:0-10491 GCA_963574415.1 Tarsius wallacei
TGGAGTTTCACTCTGTCACCCAGACTGGAGTGCAGTGGCACACTCATGGTCACCCCAGCGTCGACCTGCTGGGCTCTGGCGATCCTTCCACCTCAGCCTTTCAAGTAGCCAGAACCACAGGAGTGTGCTACCACGCCTGGCTAATTTTTGATTTTTTTTTTTTTTTTTTTGAGTTGGAGTCGAACTCTGTCACCCAGACTGGAGTGCAGTGGCTGCTCCCGGCCACCGCAGCCTCGACCTGCTGGGCTCCGGCGATCCTTCCGCCTCAGCCTTCCAGGTAGCTGGAACTACAGGCGCGCGCTACCACACCCGGCTGATTTTTTTGATTTATTGTAGAGATGAGGTCTCACTTGCCCAGGCGGGTCTCGAACCCGCGGGCTCAGGCAATCCACTCACCTCAGCCTCCCAAAGGCGCGGGATTACAGGCTGAGCCACCGAGCCCGGCATAATCAACTTTTAAAATTTCTTTTTTAATGGTTACCCCTGTGTAGTTTTCTATGGATTTCTTTACAGGTGCCTTTGCAAATAATTAAACCTGACTTTAGATACCCATTCAAATTCAAAATCACCAAATTTAAGATTTGGGACTGTGGCATTATTTAAGAACTCCGATTTGGATTCACAAAGATCCTCAAGGATACGTTATGCCAAGTTCTAGAAGGGTAGCAAAAGTGTATGTTTATTTATTTATACATTTCAATATCTATAGTATCTCCAATATGGTATCATGTTGAGAAATGAGGATAGAGTTATAAACAATACAGGCACTTATCTTTATGGATCTTTTTTGGTGTGAGGAGGGGACAAACATTAAAATAAATTATATAATAATTTAGATTTGTTAGGTTGTAGTCTGAGCTACTATAATAAAAAGACTCCAAATTTCAGTGGCTCAAACAAAACAGTTATTTGTATTTTTCTTACATAAATTCTAGCTTGAGTATATATTCACTGCTCTAAAAAGTTATCCCAGGAACACAGCAAGGTGTCTATGCTATGCTATCCTCAATATATGACTGCATTTAGTTTTACTTGTTTGTTTGTTTGTTTTTTACTGGTCACACAAATATCCATGAAGTCTCTTTTCCACCAAGAGAACACACACTCACTGCCTTCCCAAGAGAGGCCAGCCAATGTGTCATTCACTTACTACATCCAGCTAAAAGTCTCTGGATGAAAAACTGTCTTCTCTTTTAGAGCCATATATGATTTCTAGTGACCCAGTGAACTATAAAGTGAAAGTCATGCTATTCACTCCTACTACAAGCAATTTTTAATCATGGAATGAGAACAGACACAAAGACAGCAATAAGTACTAGAACAACTCTGCAAACAACACTATAAATCCAGTACTTTCTCACCCTCCAACCTCCATACCCACCACTCCAGGCTGAGATCTCAAATAAAAAGGAATAATGACTTAATAGAGCTTCTTTGATGCCAAGGATGAAAAAAAATAAAGTTGTTTTCTGCATAACCTAAGTAATAATTGCTTAGTTCAAATTGACACAAAAAAAGAATAGTGTGAAAACATAAAACAGGGAGACTGACACAGTCCAAAATTAAAGAGAATGACTGTTTTAGAAAATAATTCGAGAAGCACATACAAATTACTGTGATTTGGTTTGAAGGCAAAACTCACTTGGGTTCCCTAGTTCTGGAAACTCTTAGCTAAAATTTCTTGCCCAAAGGAACATCTCAGGGTTAAGGTCAGCCTTTCCCTAGATGCACAAGTTAACATTTTTTTTTCTTTAATTCTACCTCTGTCCTGATTGCTGACCTTGTCATTGATTTATTTTTCACTATAACTCAGAGTCATTATACTAATCTTGAGGGAGCCGGAGAGGCCACTACCTCTACTAACAATTTACATAATTGTTTTCCTACAATTTGGGCTAATTAAAATGTGAAAGGGGTTGTGATGATATCGGTAAATGTAATAAGGTTGTTCTTTGTTCCTGAGAGCAAAGATAATGTCACCAGAAAGGATTTTGTGTATATTCATATAATAGCAGGAAAGAGGAAGAGAGACAGAGCAAGGCAAGAGAACACAACAGTATATCACATATTCTGACATAGACAATACAGAATACTTTTTTCAAAGAATAAATAAAAATAAAAGTTCTGTTTGGCTTAGAGAAGTTTTTTGTTGTTGTTGTTGTTGTTTTCTGTGTAGTTGTAGGTGTAACAAGTCTGCCTGGTTTAAATTTTGGGTTCACTCTGTTCCAGTTATACATGCTATGTAACAAATCACTTTATAAGTTAATGGATTAAAATAACAAAGTTTTATTATTTCTCATAATTCTGAGAGTTGTCCATGATATTTGTTTGCTTCACTTGCTGTCAACCAAGGCACTGGAAAAGCTGGAAAGTCCAAAATGGCCTCAGTCACATGAATGGCAGTTGGTGCTGGCTACCAGCTGAGAACTCAGCTGAAGCTATTGGCCATGAGCCTCAGATTGTTTCCATTTTGTTTTCTCCGTGTGGTTCCTTTGGCTTCCTCACAGCTTAGTGCTTGGGTTTTCTGTAGAAGGCTTCCAAAATAATGAACACCAATGCTCAAGGACTTATCAAGCTTCTGCTTGCATCACATTGCTGATATCCCATTGGCCAAAGTCAGGCATATGGCCAAGATCAGAGTCAAAATTCAAAGACATGAATTCTGGGAGGCATGATTAATTAAGGGCAACCAAATAATAAACTTCTTATCATTCCTTACAAGTTGTGTGGTCTCTGTGTGGTCGTAGTTTTCTCATCTGAAAACAGAGACAAAAATGGTCAGACAAAAATTAAGTTAGATATAACACACATAAGAAGCTGTGCTCAGCACATGGAAAGACACCAGCAATTATTAGCTATTGTTAATATTTTTATTATTATTCCTACAGAACTGTAAATAAAATAAAATTGTTTTCCATACAATGACAAAGCTATAAAGCAGTAATACATTCTAAGCTTCTACCATAGTCATTATACATTTCTACCTTAATCTGCCTTTCCCTCTAGGCCTTCTAATGTGTCATTTCTATGAATATTCCTGTATTGTGAAACCACCAACACACTGTTTTGCAATGCTTCGTTGATTCTGACAAGAACTTGTCAGTCTCTGTCTCTCTGTCTGTCTCTGTCTTTCTCTTGCTCGCCCTCCCACCACCACCTCCCCTCCCCTGCTTCCTCCCTTTCTCTCTTTCCCTCTCTCCCACAATCTCTCACTGACTTTGATGAGGCAAATTGCAATGCAGTCACAAAATCCTTGGCAAACTAGTCTATATCTATGTGGGGGACGCTGCAAATTTAGTAAAGGCAACAGTTTCTTGATAAATTTATCTCCTAGTCCAGAATGTCCAGGCCCTTTGTAATTCAGCTCTGAGGCTCTTCTAATATTTTCTCCCATGGTCATTTTCACTCAGTCTGCCCTCCCAGTGAGACCACTCAACGTTCCTCCCATTTGTTCTGGGCTTTTCCTTGCTTCTACTTCCATGTCTGGTCCACCTAGAATGTTTACTTTCTTTCGTTCTCTCGCTGACACCACAAATCTCCAAATCTGACCTATCACTTATGTCCCCATGGAGCCTGTCTTGTTACCTCCAAACAACATTCATCTTGTCCTCCTGTTATCCTCAAGACTCCAGCAGTATCCCTCTTACAACATTTTTTAATTTTTCTTTATTGAGTCAGAGTCTCACTCTGTTACCCAGGCTGGAGTGCAGTGGCACGCCTCGACCTGCTGGGCTCAGGCGATCCTTCCCCCTCGGTCTTCCAAGTAGCTGGAACTCCCACGCCCCGGCTTATTTTTTGATTTATTGTAGAGACAAGGTCTTACCAAGTTGCCCAGGCTGGTCTCAAACCCCTGAGCTCGGGCAATCCTCTCACCTCGGCCTCCCAAGGTGCTGGGATTACAGGTGTGAGTCACAGAGACTGGCCCATTTATTAATTTCACCTCATGTGTGTCAGGCATTTAGTTCGTACCAATCCTTTATTTCTTTATACTTTTATACCAATCCTACACTAGATTGTCCATGGATACATTTAACTCAATTCTGTTTTGTTTCCTTTCCCACTCCCTAGGAGAATTAAAAATTCTTGGGTGTGTTAGGCAACGATAGCAAATATTGATTGATAGCTTACTGTGTGTCAGGTATATTCTAAGTAGTTTACATTGTGAGAAGGAAAATAATCTAAGACAACCAAATCACAGTCTAGAACAAAACTGAGTTTCTTGCCTACCTGGCAAGGGAGAACCTGGCACAAACTATAAGTTTCAATAAATATTCACTATTAAATTGATTGTTGTTGTGGCTGTGGTGGTTTTTAAAGTTTGGGTAGAAAAACGAATTTTTCCAACAAATCCACACCCATAACTTTAAGATAGAAATTCCATTCTAATTTATGTGCCTTTGAGAGGACACCCCTGGCACCAGACTCCCAAGCAAATGCCACCATCTGTGTGATTTCCCTTCTTTTGCCAATGTAGACGCAGCAGGTACTATTAGGTTAACCTTTTCTTTTACCAGCATCCTCTCAAAATAGTAAACACTTTGGCTGTTGAAAATCTCTAATCCCAAACTGAAAATTTAAAAACCTCTCTCTTCTGGAACATAATAATTGAAATGTTATACATTTCACATTATTTCACAGTATGGAATTATGAACTATGGTTTATAGGTATTAGAAAAAAAAGAAAATTATTATTTGTCAACACTGACAAAGAGATTTTATGATATACCAGTAAGATGATAAAATTATTTATTTTAAAACAGCATGAATTTTCATATTCTGTGATACTTGATAGAAGATTAGTCCTAACTAATATACCGATAAATGATTGATTCAAGGAATATATTGGTTCTCTTAATGCTGCGAGTGACAGAAAGCCTGTCTCAAGCTGATTTAAACACTAAATATCACCAGGGTTCCAGTTCCACTTATTCATATTTCTCTGAGTTCTGCCTTTCTATGTCAACCTATCTGCTTCAAATGGCCTCTCTCATGGTGACAAAAATTGCTTTAAATGGCCTCTCTCATGGTGGCAAAAATTGCCTGACTGTTTCAGAACCCACATCTGCAAACTCACTTTTGAAGAAGATCATCTCTAGGAGACTTTTTTGCTCAAACATCCAGGAAAGATCTCTCTAAAACTCATTGGTCTAAACTAGGTCACATTCTCATTCCTGAGCTAAATCAGACCCTGCTTCTTCAGCTGAAAGTGTTTAAATCTCAACCAAACACCACAACAGCACTACAACAAAAGTAGGAAAGTAGGTGGAAAGTTCCTCAAGGAACAATAAAGATGATAGAGAGACGACAGATAGATATACAGACAGATAGAATAGATAGGTGAATTGGAAAAGGACAGCCCACTAATATTCATAATATCTCTTGCATTTGATTTTTTTAGTCAATTCATGAAGCTTAATAGTGATTATGACATTATAAAGATGTTTTCTAAGTGTAGGTTGTTGAGATCATTTATATAAAACTGTATTAAATATTATCACAGATACGATTGGTGCTCCACCCATATCTTTTCAACTTTTACCATTTTTGTACATGTTGCCTAATTTGCAACTACCAGTACTTTCTTCTCTTTGCCTGGGGTTTTCTTTGCTTGTTTCTCTGCTTATTTCTGCTCTGGGGCAGTGCAGACATATAGAATAAGTTATGCCCCTTTAAAGCAACAGTTGGTGGATCAATACCCTGAGCTCTTGCCCTTCAGATCTAATAACTACAAACTTTGTGTCCTACATCTTCTCTCAGGGCCAATATGGAATATTAAGATTCAGTTGTTCACATTCATGACTTGCATTATAATATACCCTTTCATTAGTTGGCCGTATTCCTTATTTCACTTCTTCACACCCTGTCAATGTGCCCTGGGTTCATATCCCAAAACTACTTGAGTTCAAATTCTTGCTGCCAAATCTGCTTCTGGAGAAGCCCAGATAAGACAGGTGCCTTCTATATGCAAATCTTTAGAAGGTGACCATGGATAACAATTGAATCTGTATTTCATGTCACTGGTTTTCAACCTTATGTCATGTTAGGATGAAAAGATGTTGATTTTTTTCTTCCATGATGTTTTTTGTTTCTGTATCTCTTGCAATTTTATTTCCCATATAAAATATGGCCACAACCAGGGGAATGTTTGTCATAATTTTCTGTGTGCAATAGCATATTATTTCAAGAAATTGAATGTAAATGCCCTACTTTAGAAGGTCTATGTTTAAGATATGGCCCTGAAATTGAGGGTACAACAAAAGTACATACAAGCATAAGATAGAATAGGAGGAAATTGTTTGGTTCTATTGCAACCAGTGGAACTGCTTAGTCACGGAATTTCAATCAGTTATGTGTGGAGACTAAACAACAAACATGATACAATGAGACCTCTGAAAAATTCACTGTAAACTTGCATACATTTGAATGAGAATATGTTTATTCAATGTTATCATAATGTTAAAATAATGATAAAGTGGAAATTGTCTTTAAAGACAATTATAAATTAAATTTCTTACATATTCCCACTCAGTTATCAAGGGCTATGTCATTTGTGGCAATATAAGAATTCTACCTTGTCGCTTTCAAGATCTTTCAGATAAATTTCTCAATGTTTGTTTTAGATGGAAGTGTACAATTTTATAATTCAATGGGGGAAAGAGAATCAGGAAAAAATTTTTTCCAGAAAATTCCTTTAGTATCATATATAACATTTCATGTCATTTTATAAAATGGAGTTTAGACTCTGAAACATTACCTACTTAGTTTCAGAAAGCTAAGCCCTCATGAATCATTTTAAAATATATTTTACAATTTTTCACATATTTTAAAGCATCAAATTTATCAATTAAATGGGAAGTTTGTAGAACTACAATTTGTCACTTCTAAATTGTGCATGTTATCATCTCCATGTAATAGGATAGTGCACTATACCTCAATTTTTATATTTTAATTTATTCTTTACTTCTTTCCCACTCCTTCTTCTCAGTCTTTCAAAACTAGTTTTTTTCCAAAGTTTAAAAATGAAGTTTATTAGAGAAAGAAGTGAGAAAAATCTTAAAACTTGTTAAAGCTCTTTGCTCTTTTTTCTCTCTCTTCTTTGTTACCTTTCCCCCCTTTTCCCCCTCTTATTTCTGTTATTTCTTTTTACCAGAAATCTCCCTCATCGTCTGCTATCAATTGTGTGCTTACTTATCAAAGTGAACAAAGTTGAAGATTCTCTATTTATATTTCATTCTCTCACAAGGTTTGTTTGTAGTATGTGTTTTAATAAATTATCCAAAATAAATATTATTTCCAACTTAACACACAAAACTTAGAAATGAAGTGAAAAATGTGCCTGTTTACTCACCCCAGAGAACCAAGTTTAAAATGTTTCATGATATTGAGGCATCATTTTACCCAGAACCAAGATTAACAGATTTTTTATTTTTATATCTATGTGAAGTTTGGAGACTTTTAAAAAGTCACATTGGAAATAGCAACAACAAAAAGAAAAATTGCTTCAAACGCAAGATGCTAAAATAAAACTAAGATATTGACAATATCTTTATCATTTACAGCTTTATCATTGCTCTACTTAAAATTTGAGAATTAATGTTAGAAATGTTAAAGAATGGATGAAATCTTAATGATTTTATCATTTCATCTGAATATACATTTGATGTCTTCTTTCTGACATTGCAACTTTGAAAGTTGCCCTCGTTTCCCAGTAACTCATCAAAATATGGTCCTTTCCTACTTTTGCAATTTTCCTATGCTGAAAATCCATACAACTTCACGATCATTTTATTTATATATGTATTATATTTGCTTCTATAAAGATCATGTATTAGCTATCTATTGCTGCATAACAAATCACCAGAAATGTAGTAGCTTAAAAAATACATTTAAAAATTTAGGATATGTGTGGATCCAAAGCCTGAGCTTGATTCATCTAGATTCTTTGTTCACAAGGACTGCACTCTAGGTGTTGGCTAGGGTTAGGGTCTTATTTTGAAAGTTTAACTGGGGGAAGTATCTGCTTCCAAATTCATGGTTATCGGTGAGTTTCAGTTCCATATCGATTGTTGGACTGAAGTCCTCCATTCATTGTTGGCTCATGGCCACCCTCAGTTCCTTGCCATAATGTGCCTCTCCAACATGGAAATTTGCCTCATCAAAGGCAGAGGGAGGGAGAGGGAGAGAGCAAGAAAGAAGATAGAGAGGATAAGACGGAGGGGGAGAGAGAGGGGGAGAGAGATCGCGGGGAGAGAGGAAGAGAGGGTGTGGGGGTGGGAGAGGGAGAGAAAGAGAAGAGATAGAGGGAGATTGCTAACAAGACAAAAGTCACAATCTTATGTAGCCTAATTATAGAAGTGATACTCCATCATCTTTGACATATCCTATGTATTAGAAGCAAGTGACAAGTCTTGGCCCTACTCAAGGGGAGGAGATTATGTAAGGGTATGGATACTATGAGGCAGAGATCACTGGGTGCCATCTTAGAATCTGCCCACCACAGATTATTTCCCTCTACCTGTTGGCATTTGAAAATGCAGCTAAATTCTCTAGAATCTCCAAAAAGATATATTTATATTGGCATAAGCACTGTTTTTATCATTAGGGAAATGTTTGTCATAATTTTCTGTGTGCAATAGCATATTATTTCAAGAAATTGAATGTATCTTTCCAAATTTTAAAAAATATATAAAATTGGGGGACAGTTAGTTTGTCATAAGTGTAATGCAGATGTCATTTGTATTGGATTATAACAGATTTTCTAAGAGATGGTGTGGGACTAAAACCACTGAGCTTCCAAAACACAGGTGATTCAAATTCATTTAATTTTCATGCAAAACTTACCATGCTGATTTAAACTCTCAGGAGTTTGTTTATGGTGTTTTTCTTTGTATAAAATGAATGTCCATGAAATTCTGATTATTTTTTCAGAAGTATTATGGCAGATATTTCCTAAAGAAATCTAAGGACATCCTTGAAATGATTTTTATTTCTTATTTATGTTGAGTTCCATATTGAAGTAATCATTTTTTTCTTATTTTCTAGTAACTAACACTCTTACTACATTCATAAAGAGCTTTGTCTCTGGTAATAAAGTTTTATTGCAAATGAAAATGTCAAAATATAACAAAGGTAGAGCTCTAATTTTCACTTATAATGTAATTTTAAATATACTTTTTTTGCATAAACAGAGACTTATGCTCCCATTTGCTTTCAGCATTTGTAGAAGAATTTTTCTATATGTCTTTAATGAGCTTTCTGCTTTGGAGTGGGGATGGTGTGGGGCAGTATTTATTGTGACAGTGATTCGTATCTTCCATCTTTTTCAACCGGTGACTTGAATATGTTTAACATAGCTGGTATTGTAGTATTAAACATTTTCTTGAGAGAAAAAATCATAAAAGACTGATTAGAATAATTAATATTTGTTCAGAATTTAATACTTTAAAAAAACTTGGGCAAATATCCAACTTTTCCTTTTAGATCATTACTGTCTAATATGGTCATCACAACCTACCATACAAGCACTTGAAGTGTGGCTACTGCAAACTGAGATGAGCTGCAAGTATAAAATACTCACCAGATAACAAAACTTTAGTATGAAAAAAAAAGAAGACAAAATATCGCATTAGTATTTTTTGTATTGAGTACAATTTGAAATTATATTTGGCCATATTAGGTTAATGAAAATACATTATAAAATTAAGTTTACCTCTTTTTTTTTACTTTTATAATGTGTAGAAAATTTAAAATTACATGTGTGGCTTACATTGTATTTCTATTGGAGAATATTGTTCTAGATAAACAATGGCACAAACAGTGTTGAGAGATGTGATAATCTGGACAATTGTCTCTGTGAAGAAGAAATTAGATTAACCTTAAAATATATATTAGTCCTTGAGTTATGTTTTGCTGAGAATTGGCTTTTATTCAAAACTGTCTGCCTGATGTAACCAATCAACCATTCAACAAATAAACAAAAACCTTAAAGGCAAAACATAACTTTTTGAGTATATTTCACATACCAAGTATCAAAAAGAGAAAAACACGAATGCAGAACTAGAAATATAAGGGATGCAACTATTTAATTTATTTTGAACTTATAGTCGAATTCTTTATACCTAGAAGATGCTCAGTAAAGGATTACTGAATAATTATGGTTAAACATTAGTTACATTTTTCAGCAGCACATTTATTTATTTATTTTTTATTTTTTTATTTTTTTTTTGAGTTGGAGTCTCACTCCGTCGCCCAGACTGGAGTGCAGTGGCCGCTCCCGGCCACCCGCAGCCTCGACCTGCTGGGCTCCGGCGATCCTTCCGCCTCAGCTTTCCAAGTAGCCGGAACTACAGGCGCGCGCTACCACGCCCAGCTATTTTTTTTGATTTATTGTAGAGATGAGGTTTCGCCTGCCCAGGCGGGTCTCGAACCCGCGGGCTCAGGCAATCCACTCACCTCAGCCTCCCAAGGCGCGGGATTACAGACTGAGCCACC
>CAUYQG010011416.1:0-12588 GCA_963574415.1 Tarsius wallacei
AAAAAATAAAATAAACTCAAAGGGAGAAAGTAGATGAAGAATTAGATAAAAATGAAATGTTACCTTTCTTTAGCTCATAATCCTACTAGGTAATATTTCAATTCTTTTGCCATTGTTGAGGATATTTTCTTGTCCCTAGAAACCCTAGAAATAGGCTGATTCCTATTTTATTGAAAGGTTCTATAATTTTTTTTATCTCTTTTGTCCAAGTTTCTCCCTATAACCAGAGTATTTTTTACTTTATAAATGTATATCTGGCCTTTCCATTTGAAACTGCCATGTTCTTCATAAAAATATTCTATTTTCCACAGGAGAAAGACATTTTCTGTGTTTTAGTTTCTATAGCTGCTCTATTCTGTAATGGAATTCATTATGTTCTGATTTGTATTCTAATACTGGATTTGTTTAGGGTGGTTATATATTAGTTCTGACTAACATTGGAATTATTTTTATACATTTTTCATTTCCACTACTGGATGATAAGCTTCTGAACAAGGCTTCTGATGTGCATCATCTTTGTAGCAGTCACAAGACCAGAACGACGTTTGTCAAATGGCAATTGTTCATATATTTGTTAAATATGTAATGTTCTAGCCCTTTAAAAAAGGTCAATGTTACCTTTGCAGAAGATTCTGCAGGTCACTTTCCAATCTAATCTTTATAGTTCATAAAAGGTATCAAAGTGTTCTTATCTGGAATTCATAAACTGCCTCCCCCAAAAGCAGTATTCTACCAACTTACCTTCAATGAAAAAGATCCTTTTAAAATAACAAAACTAAGCAGAATAAAGCACACAAGAGTTTTTTTGTTTTTTTTTTTTCTTCTTTTTTTTTTTTAAGTAGTGGATTTTTATGGAAGGACCACTATCTCAGTAAGGTGTAGGGTGACACACAGAGACAACATGAGCATACCCTAGATATGGTACCAAATAGGAGATTAGAGTCTGGAAAGGAGTCTTTGGGGTGGTCTGAAATGCTCTGTTCCTCTCAGGCTCCATGCCTGGGCATGCAGGTCATGCTGAGGCCATGGGTAAAGTGTCCTCGGCTGACCCTATCTTGCAGCTGTGCATAGTGAATGTTATTGAGTACCCTTTCTTGAGGCAGTCAGTGTTCATCCCCCCAAGTTGGTTCAGAGTAGATGAGGCTGCCTGGATCATAGCCTATAACTTTTAGTTTCCTTTAGTTCAATATAATACTAAAAATTCTAACCCTAGAAAGAAACCACAGCCATTTGGTGTACGTGTGATATATGTATAAAGAAACCCTATCCAGTCCATGCTTAACCCTGCACTCTGCCCTATGTAAAATGCTGTATAACCCAAGTGCCTTTTACAATCAGGAGCAGTTTTTCCCTTCCAGTCAGCCATTCCTGAATTACCTTCCCTGAAAGTAAGTTCTTAAATAAAGCCTATTTCTCTTCTGTTGGTGCCACGTCATTTCTTTGGCTTCTTGGGCAGAGGGCCTTCCCTTTTGGGGTCTTTGAGGGTCCAATACTACATAAGGGCAGAGATCAGAGTCTTCTTTATCTTCCAGAAAAACCAGAAAGCCAGCTAAGCCTTTGGTGAAATTATTGGATTTGAAGAGCAAGAGTAATTTCTAACATAATTAAGAGGCTCTACCAGGAATATCTGATATCATAATTATCAGTTTACATAGGTGTCAATGATCATTTATTGTTTAGAATATGTTTATGTAATTGTGTATGTCTATTTACATAAATGTGAAATTTTTTCCCATCATTTATTGAAAGTTATTCCATATCCTTATGCTTTATAATTTTCTGAATTTAAATACATGGCACATCATTGTACTAAAATAGGTATAGAAAGAGAGTATTTAGAAAGAATAATAGTCACCAGGCAAGAAAGATGAATTTTGGCATTCTTGCCATTTTACTGGTTAGTAAAGGAACTTGGGAGGAAACGCTATAACTCAAACCCTTCTATAGCATTGTTGAGCCACATTGTGAATCACAGTACTCCGTTTGTTTCTTCTTGCAGTTTTAATCTTATCTCTCCTATCTCTTTAGAGGTCCAAAACTCAGGAACACCAAAAATCTCTTCCTCAGTCCTAACACAGAGAAAAGAAAAAGAATTTGGAATTTGTCAATTATGTCCGGAAATTAATATCATTATATCTCCTGTCTTTAATCCATTTAAACCCAATTCAAATTTATTTTCTAAGTCAAGTCTTTCATTTAGAAAATTAAAAGCCATTTGTTATTACCGTTAGTAAAAAATACCAATAATAGCGATAAACTGTCTCAAGTGACTAATGTCCTTTTTTCCTTGTCCTTAGAATGTAAATCTGACCTTTGTTCTTTGAATTTCTTATTTTGCATGCAATTGCAAAACTCAAATTTTCATACTTTTAGAAGTTGATATGAAAAGTCAAGTTGCAGCGTAGGGTGTTACACAAAATTTATATGAGGCCATTGTTTTTTATTGAGCTTCTGTACTAGGTCCCAACAAACCAGATAAAACCAAAGAGTCGCTCATGCTATATGCCACATAATCAAACTGAAACTTTAAGGAAGCAGACAAATCTCAAACAGGCCAGTTTTTCCTTTGTTTGTTTGTTTGTTTTTTCTGAAAACAGGAGATTACAGTCTACCCTAGTCAGAAAGTGAGGGAGTCCTCTAGGCTTTAACCCTTTAAACAAAAGTAACTGAAAGTAACCTGATGTTAACCAACCAGGGTTTCTCTCTCTTCTTTCCCTTCCTTCCTCCCTTCCTCCCTACCCATCCCAACCACCTCCACCTCCTTCTTCTCTCTCTCTTTCTTTCTTTTGTAGATTAGAGGGTGCCCTAACCATGACTCTCAAATAAAAGCCAATTATATATATAACTAAGTTTGTTGTATAGTTAGTTGTCTTTTGAGGAGAGTTAGAAGGTTCTCTTTCTCTGGGAGTCAGAACATCCAGATGCTTTTTATCTGAAGTTCTCTCTCCTTCCTCATTCTTCTATTTCTTTCTCTGCTTATTGTGATTAACATTTAATGAGTTTTCAATGTTTCTTTCCTCAGTATTCTAAAATGTAAGACATATTTTTTAACTTTTGTCCATTACTGAGATGCAATTGATGTGTGTTGTTCGCTATGTTTTCTTTTACCACTTCTGCATTTCTGTTGCCTTCACTGAGTGACTGACAGGGAAAAGAATATCTCTAGAACATCTCTAATTTAATTCTCTTAGGATGAGCCATTGGAAAAGAAGACCTTGCTGTTTTGACTGCATTACTTTCCATCCATTGATATCTGCATTTGATGCTGGAGCCTCTTTTTGCCTGGAATGCCCTGAAATGCTTGAATTTTCAAGAGAGCCCTAGAAATCTTGCAAAAACTTTCTCTCCTTTTGAAATCCTGATGCTTCCTGTTTTCTATTGGTTTTCAGGCAGGAATCTCTTCAGTGAGGAAAATGAAACGTGTTTGTTTAGGAACATTTTCCCCAGCTGGCTTTCCTCAAGCAGGATAAAAGAAATCCCAGTTTTTAAATGGGTTGTTTTTTTCCTTTCAGTTCATGGTCAGGCACCTCTCGAAAGATGACATACAAGCAGCCAACAGATACATTGAAAAAATGTTCAACCTCACTAATCAGCAGAGAAATGCACATCAAAACTACAGTGAGATACCACATAACTCTAGTAATGATGGCTGTCACTAATAAGTCCAAAAACAACAGATGCTAACATGGCTGTGAAGAAAAGGGAACGCTTCTACACTGTTGGTGGGAATGTAAGCTGGTTTAACCTCTATGGAAAACAATGTGGTGGTTTCTAAAGGAACTAAAAATTGATCTTCCATGCAATCTAGTATTCCCTCTCCTACCTGGAGAAACATAAATAGCCCTACCAAAAACACACCTGCTCACGCATGTTTATTGCCGCAGTCTTCAAAATAGCAGAAACATGGAACCAACCCTACTGCCCAACGAAAGCGGACTGAATAAAGAAATTATTGTACATATACACGATGGAGTATTACATCATATTAAAGAAGAACAAAATCATGGCCTTTGCAGCAACTTGTAGGCAGTTGGAGACCATCATACTAAGTGAACTGTCACAGAAAGAAATAATTGAATACTCCATGTTCTCACTAGTGACATTAGCACAAGGGTGGGATCATCAGTCACTGGGTACTGCTAGGGGAAGGAGGGAAGGAAGAAGGCAGTGGGCCCAAGACAACGCAGAGTACCTGTTCTACTGCCAGGGGGAGTGAGGGCCGCTTAGAAGCCCAGACTTCACATGCAAGATGCCTACTTATGTAGTAAATCCTCACTTGTACCTCACAACTGTATAATAAATTTTAAAATAATAAATAAAGAGCGAGACGGAGAGGAAGAAACAGACACAAGCATACACACAGAGACAGAGATTGATGGGGGAACATAAGAAAGAGCAAGCAAGAGGAAAATTGCAGGTTTTTTGTTTGTTTTTTGTTTTTTTGTGTAATGGAATCTTGTGAGTTGAGAGAGAGAGAAAGAGAGAGAGAGAGAATTCCTGACCTGTGTACTTCACAGGGAGCTTCAAAGTTCTTGCTAAAAGGCTGGATGATATTTTATGAGATAGCATAATTCCTTTTTCCCCATCGTTCTTTCCCTTCTTCTTCTAGAAAACACAATCCTATCAACATATGTTCTTAGCTTTCTGTGACCTCACATACAAAGTTCCCAGCAGCTTGGACTTTTTGGTGTTTCCTCACCTTACCTTACACCTTTGACTCCATCTACTTTTTTGTAGAAATCAGACCAATTGTTCAAGTGCAAGCATTATTTAGAGGATATGGGTCACCAATGAATCTCTCTCTTGAGTCTCACACATGAAACATGGAATATTATTTTGTAGGTGAGGTTATTTTTCTCCTGTAATGATGATAGGAATATTTGTGTTAGCTGGAAGTTTATCTGTAATGAGATATACATTTCTTTCTTAACTATAATATATATTTCTGCCAAAAAAAGAAAGCTAGCATTGAGTAACATTAGGTTGAACAAACCCAATTCCTTTCTCTGCCTTGTGTTTTTATTTATTTATTTATTTATTATTTATTTATTTTTGATTTTAAAGATATGGGATACAATTCAGGGTTAGGTATGCAAATGTTCATTATGCAGGCAACCTTGTTGATGAGGTGTGCCTTCCCCCTGGCAGTTTCCCAGGTACTTTTATTTCTTGTACTTTCATTTTTTTCTTTGTACTTGAATTTCTCGGCATTATTTTATATATTATTGGTGATATTATTTTCCTCCACAGTGTTCCTTGTCTCTTTGCTTTTATTTTGCAATATGGACAATGAACACATATTTATCAAGCATCGTCTACATTTTTAAATCTTTCTCTCATTGCTTCCACAAATAATGACTAACATTTCATATAGGCCAGGTGTTTTGGTAGGCTTAGAATAGAGTAATAAACAAAATATATATGCACCCTCTTCTCAATGAACTTGCAATATAATGATGAAGACAGTTATTAAACTACATATATATAATATATATACTATACATGTACTATATATATACTATACTATGTACATATATACTATATGTAGCTTACTAAACTATATATATATATATATATATACACACACACACACACACACACATATATGGGGTGCCAAATTGTGTACACATTTTAAGAGATGCTATGTATTACTTTTCAAATTTACATAAAATTACAGTAGTATGTGTAATATGACATTCACTCAACCATGCTTCTGACATTTTCTTTGTCCCACCTGTTGCATGGTGACACTAGCAATGATTTAATCAGTGCCATCTTTTGAGCAAACATCATACTTAAAATGTGTATACACTTTTTCACACTCATGTATGTGTGTGTATATATAATATATATATTATATATGTAGTTTAGTAAGTTTAGTATTATATATTTACACACATATACATACACATATGGGAAAAAATGCTTTGGAATAAAAGTGCTAGTCACTATGAGAAATTATTATTCCAAACCACTTAGGTCTTTCACCAAGCATAGGGACTAGTAAGATGAAAAAGATTTTTCCGTCACATTTCTAAACCTGATTCTCTCCTTGAGTTTGTCAACACACCAGATAACTCATAAGAGAATGTTTCAAGTTCTATCAAATCAAATACATCATCTACTCTCCAAAATTTACAGATGAACACAGGAATGGATTGGCCATATCTCCTGTGTCTCCTTGAAACTTTTCATTAACATATTTTAAGATATGTAAAAAAGCAAAACTTCACAACAGATCTATGCATTAAGAACTAGCAAAGAGCATATGTTCGGTATGGATAAACCTTTTACCAGAGCTGTGAATGTTAATAGACTGAGAAGCACATAATTCTACAAATGCCATATGTTTCAGTAACACCCAAAACAGGATGTACTTTGAGAGAAATTAGAGAAATGCTGTTTTTCTCCTCCTTATTATTTCTAATTATGGAATATAGAGCATGTACTTGATCAGAAAATTGGTTGCCCTTGAAATATGGAGAAAGTCAGTGTTTCTTAAACCTTGGTTCTCGGGAAGTTGACAAACTGCCTTTGACTCTAGTAGTTCAGTCAGAAAACCTGATGATGAGGGGAAAAAAAGATATAATTCCTCACACAAGGAGTCCCAGGATAAACAAATAATTGTTAGGCATTATGGAGCTAATGAGAGCCTGATCACGTGAGCTCTAGCTTATTTCTCTGCTCTAGACACACTGTCCTCTGCTGCCCTTCACATAAGCTAGCTTTGTTGCCACCTCTGTGCCTTTGCACTGGCTGCACAACTGCCTGAAATGCTCTGTACCTTTATTGCTGCAGTTCTCATTTGTTTACTTTCTGTCATTCCTGTCAACAGTAACCATCTCTGGCCTGTGCTCTGCTTGTCATTGTCTAAAACACTACCAGCACATTAGCAAGCACTCAATACATATTTTCTTGAAAACTTGAATGGTTATCTGATAGGGGAAAATATCTAGTAATTGATTGAACAACAAAGAATACTAAGGACTCTGAATAGAGAAATACTGCATATACCTAGAGGTGAATGCAGCTATTCTATTTTTAAAAAGAAATCTGTGAAAAGCCTTAAAGAAAAGTTTGCATCGTACTAAAATTCATAAAAAGAGAATACTCCAAAATCTTTAAGTGAGAGAAAAATTTTAGAAGGCAGGACATAAATCTTAAAATATTTGCAAGAAGATATGTTTAAAAACTCATAAACTGAGTGTAAGGGATTATGTGGAAATATAAGGGCAAATAATTTCAGAGATGCAAGAGAATCAGATAATATGTGAGAATAACATAAGAATACAAAAAATGTAGTTTTAAAATTGAAATACATTTGTAGGCAGTGGAGGAAAGAACTAGCATTATCAAAAACTAAAATAATGTTTGAAAGTACAGATTGGAGAGTCCAGAACACAAAAGTAAAATAAAGAAAATGATTGCAAAAAAAGGATATATAAAACAAATAATTATTTGAGAAGAATATTAGAAATAACAATAGCTGGCATTTATATAGTGTGAGAGAACATTCTAAGTTCTTAGTATTAGCCTTTTACTACTTGCAATAAATCATTACAAAAATAAGGCAGGTGCCATTATTATCCCTAGTTTACAATAAGAATACTGAAACACAGAAATAATATTTGGCTTAACTAGGGGGCAAAGTTAGAATCAGAAATAAATTTATCTGTGTTAGCATCCAATATGGACTTATTTCTCCAGTTATAATTTTAATAAACATGGTTTTCTTATTATCTGCTATAGGATCATTTTTTAAAAGTTTTATGGCCACTTAAAAGCATATTCTCTTGTTGTTGTTATTATTCTTTGCCTACTTCAACTGGCAAGTAAATGCAAAAAACGTATGTTTTAATCTCATGATACTATTGTGTTTCTGCCCAAGTCTCCTTGTAGTTTTTATATTATGTTCTGTGTCTCAGCCCATCCTTTAATTTTAAACTTTTATGAATCATATTGTTTTCAGTTTTTGCTTTTATATGGCATATATTTTTCTTTTTGATCCAATATTTGATATGGAAGATATGCTTGATCTAGCCCTGCTATCCTGTTTTAGATACAATTTCTTCATTCCTTTTGGGGCTTTCTGGCATGGGAATTGAACAAATATATCTTCAGTTGTGTTACAAGAATCACTCAGTTGTTCTTTTGGTAGGGATTTTTACTTCTATTTTCCTTAGAACTGAATTATTTAAAAGCAAACTGTTGCGCTCAACCAATAATGTAGCTGTCAACTAATAATATAGAAAAAAAACCATTATTTAACAAGAGAGTGAATTGGGCATATTATTTTGGTTTCTTGGATTCACCAGAAGGAAAACCAGAATAATTAAGACGTTAACTATACTATATTAAGAAAGAAATAACTCTTTCTGAATACAATGGGTATGGAAACCTTTTCTTCTGATATTTTAAATTAATTTCAAAGTAAAAATATCTCTTCACAGGTGTTTTTTTCTTCTCATTTTGGAAAGACTACTACTATAATGACACCTAGAAAATTATTCAAATGTTTTAAGCACAATTTTTATACACATGCAGGTAGCTCTTTCTTACAGATTAACTTGTCTTTATAGACATTCATCTACTAATTAGAATGCTGCTGGACTCCAGAGAGTTTTATTATTAAGTTTGAAGGAAAATCTTGCTATGGTTACTCAATAATTAATCATTAAAGAGACAATGTTAGATGGCTTATTTCTCTATTTTATGAGAAATTTCTATCTAATTGTAACATCAAAAATGTCTTTAAAATAAAATAAATGTATCTAGTTATGCTAGTTTTTTGCAATTAACAACTTATTTATTTAAGTTTATTTGTAGAGAGAGGGTCTTGCTATATTGCCTGGCTGGTCTCTAACTCCTGGCCTCAAGCAATTCTCCTGCCTTGGCATTCCAAAGTCCTGGGATTATAGGTATAAGCTACCACAGCCTGCCAAAAAAATTTTTAAAGATTAGTGAATTAAATTCTCTATTATTATTTTTTTTTGGAGAAATTTTACAACATCCAATGTCAGAAGACAAAATAAGTTTCCTACAAGCTTTGAATAGCAATCGCTTCTAGTTCTATGACTATTAATATTTACTTGAAAATTGTGATAAGTACCTGAATTACCAGAATGATTCACTTATTTACTAAGTACAATTTTAAAGAAAATTTAATTTTCTGTTTGCACAACACACACACATGCAGTTTGGTGCTACTTCTGCAGAAGTGCCTACAGATGTTTCAAAACCTTTCAAGATTATAAAGCATTGTGGGTAAGACTTGTGTCTGTCTTATCACTCCCCTATTCCTAGCATCTAGGATAGTGTGGCCACACAATAAGACATAAGTAAAGGCTGGGTGTGGTGGCTTATGCCTATAATTCCAGCATTTTGAGGGGTAGAGGTGAGAGCATATCTGGAACCAAGGAGTTCGATATGAGCCTGGACAAAATGGTGAGACCTCATCTCTACAACAAATCAAAAAATTATTCAAGCATACTGGCACATGCCTGTAGTCCCAGCTACTTAGGAGTCTGAGGTGGAAGGATCGCCTGAGCCCAGCAGGTTGAATCTGCAGTAGCCATGATTGTGCCACTGTATGCCAGCCTGGGCAACAGAGTGAGACTGACAAAAAAAAGAGTGAGAGAGAGAGGGAGATAAGTATCAAGAAAAAACATGAATTAAATTTAGATGGTTCCTTGGCCTCAAGTAGTTGATTGAACAAAAATAACATGTGTGTGTAGTTTTTTTTTCTTTCTCTCTTTTTTAACTTTTGCCAAATGATTTTACCATAACTATTCAATCATGTGTTCACTCAACAGGTAGATGCTGCCCATGGCCTGATCAAGCTAAGACAATAACAAATTCAATGTTTTTGATGGCCTTAAAGACAATTTAGGAAAATGTGAAAGATAGGGAATATTCAAAATTTCAGATTACTAAGTCTGAAATCAACTTTGTAAGTTGGACGGGAAAATTATCCTGTTTTAACAGATGAGAAAGGTAATGCCCAAGTGGTTGTATATTTGACCTTAGTCATATCACTAATGTGTAGAAAAAGAAGGATTTGAAGCCAGGTCTCCTGACTACAAGCCCATTGAATTTTGACATACACAGAAATGATGTCCCAATTCTTTATTTATTGAAAGCAAGAGCTGTTTCTTATTACTGGAAACAGTCTAAGGTAGATAACTCCCTGGAGAGATATGAATCAAGCATAAATAATTTCAGTTTTTCTGATTCTAAACATTAATTATTTAAACAACAAAACCAAACAAAACAAAATCATAGTTTTGATAAAAGATTTTGAGAGGGAAAAGGGTATATCACCACTTACAATGCATTTATCTATTTTTAAGACATATTCCTTTTTTCAGAAATATTCAAGTATGAAAAAATAATATGTGGGAATGTAATTGTATAAAATGTGCACTTTCGGCTACCTTGACTTATCAAAGTCTTCCAGGTCATTAAATCCCAACTTAAATTATTAATTAATCCCAACTTAAATTGTAAGTTAATATCTCTAAGAAACTGTACACAACAATCTTACATGTCTTCTAAAGGAAATTGTATCACTTTTTGTTTTTTTGTTTTGGCTAGGTCACTCCTATTGTTATTTAATTTTACATTACTTTTTCATATTCATTCTCATTCATATTCCATTCCTATAACTCACTTTACTCATCTGTACAACAAATAATTTTTTATAATAATGCTGGACAGGATTGTAAAAAACAAAGGAGATATCTTTGTATATTATTTTCCTACTAGTTGACACAAATAGGTTACCAATAAATATTAGACAGCCTTGGCAGTTATTAAACTCCATAACAATGCTGGGATGCAGTTATAATCCTAATTTTGAAATACAAGAAAATTTAGACCTGGAAGGTTAGAAAACTTGTTGAAATCTACACAGGCTCAAAGAGGTAAAATCAAAACTCAGTTATTGATTTTCGAGTTGACAAGCAAATGTTCTGCAAGTGTGGGGAAGAAGGACTAAAGCACATGAGTTATGAGACACATACACATAATAGAGAGAGGCAATCACAAGACAGGTTGGGTAGGAGTTGGGAAACGAACAAAGCCGCAGGCCTTTGTCATCAAGGACCTTACCCAATCTCTTGCCTGTTTCACTTCACTGTAAAATATCTTGAAGGCGTAATGATGATTAGCATTAACAGCTAGCATTTGTGGAGCATTTACTATATGCACGTTCTTTCTTAAACACTTTTTTCTGAGCTTGCCCATGGACTCTTCAGTCCCCTTTACAGATAAAGAAACTGAAGCTCAACCAGTGGGGAGATAAATGTGATCAGATGAGGGTGATTTGAGACATTTAACTATATATGATTAAAACCGCGTGTTGAAAAAAATCACCTTTATGAATCCTTGAATAGAAACAAACCACTCTTTGTGTTGTCTGCTTATAGAATATCTTCTTCAGTTCATTTCCCTTCTTTGTGGTTCTCAACAAACGCAATAACCTCCTTAAAAAACAGGGGAAGGAGGGCAACTCCTTCGGGTCCCCTCCCCACTGTGGGAGCTTTTCTGTCCCAGAAAATCTGCTTTCTAAAAACAAAACAAAACAAAAACAACAAAAAAACAGATGAAGAAAAGAATGAAGGAGAGTATAGTATGTTTTGAGACATTTGGTTTCTTTTACACACTGATGTTTCATTTAGTTCTTTTTTAATTCATTTGCTGTCCATATTCCTTAGTTGAAGATCAGCTTCCTGATGACATGATCTGTTTTGTTGTGTTTTATCCTAGTGCCTAGAATAGTGTTGAATTTAGAGTAGGTATTTATTAAGTAATTGCTGAATTAATGAATTTGCTTGACTTTCAGGGACTGAGGTTTGAAGCTACCCTTCACCACTTACTCATTGTGTGATATTGGATGAATTGCTTGATATCTCAGTCTTGTTAAATGAGGGTGATAATAGCTTCTGCTCAGAGCAGTGTGATAATTAAAGGGACAGAGCATGCAGTACTTAACTCTGTTCCTGGCATGACTCAGGACTTGTTAGTTAGTTGCTCTCCCTGTATACACCTACCTCTAATCCTTGGTATATGTCACAGAAGCCCAGAATTAGCATTACATTCACAGCTGACTCCATGGAAATAGATCATCTTCTTATGTAGTGTGTCTTCTCTAGAGAGTACACACTCCTAATGGTTTGGCTACAATTTTCGCTCACTTTAGATAAGCATTATTTCAATCACTAGTTTTCATGCTTAATATACATACTTTTTCAATTATTTGAGGAACTAAACACAGCCCAGAGAAGCTTTCTGCTGTCATCTAGAGGGAATTAAGCTAGTCACAATCAACTTTTCCCTCACCAATAACCAATTCAAATCATTATCCCAATTAAATATCATTCTAAAAGCAATATTAATCAATCTAGACTTGATAGACTTTCTGAAAGAATTGCCTAATTAAACTCTGTGTAGAATAAAATGATTCTTCCTAGTCAATCCAATAGTGACAGGAAACAAGGAAATAGAGGAGCAGAATATTTAGAAGTTAACCATCTGAGGGCACATGATGTAGTTTAGAGGCTACTGGACTAATGATTTTTCACAGGTATA
>CAUYQG010011417.1:0-31109 GCA_963574415.1 Tarsius wallacei
CAATATAGTATTGGAAGTCCTGGCTAGAGCAATCAGAAAAGAGAAGGAGAGCAGGGATTTCCAAATAGGAAAAGAGGAAGTCAAGTTATGTCTCTTTGCAGACGACATGATTGTGTAGTTTGAACCCAAAAGAATCTGTCAAAAACCTCCTTGCACTGATAAAGGTCTTTGGTAAAGTCTCAGGGTATAAAATAAATGTGTAAAAGACAATCTCATTTCTTTACACCAATAATAAACAAACAGAAACCCAAATAAAAAACACAATCCCATTCACAATAGCCACAAAAAAATGAAATACCTTGGCCTATTCCTACCCAGAGACATGAAAGACCTTTACAATGAAAACTACAAAATACTCCTCAAAAAAATCAAAGATTACACAAAGTGGAAAAACATCCATGCTCATGGATTGGAAGAATCAATATTGTGAAGATGTCCATCTTACCTAAGGCAATCTATAGATTTAATGGAATACCCATCAAATCACCAGCAACATTCTTCTCAGATCTAGAAAAAACAATACAGGAATTATATGGAAACATAAACGATCAAGAATAGCCAGAACAATCCTCAGAAAAAAAAAAGGAGGTATCACACTACCAGACTTTAAACTTTAATATAAAGCTACAATAATTTATAAAGTTTTTAATGCATTCCCTCCCCTATAAAGAAACTCCCTGCTGACATTTAATTAAAATTCCTTTGAGGACAAGTACTGTCTTTAGATTGTTAAAACTTCCACTATATTAATTTGGCATAACTGTCCATTTATAGAGTTTTTTTTTAATATTTATAGTTTACAAACTTTCTCTTTAAATATACATAAATATTTGGTTAAGTTGATTTTTGGATATTTTATAGCTTTTGCTGCTATTGTGAATTGTAAGTTCTCCCCATTACATTATATCAATGATTTTGATGATGTGGGGAAATTTTCCTGACTTATACTGATTTCATATTTTGCAATGTTGTGATTATTTCCTAATAGTTTTCATAAAGATTGTTGATTTTTTTTAGGACACTCTATATAGGTGATTGCTTCATCTTGACATAACTACATCTTCATATTCTTCTTTCCAAATGATGAACTTTTTCATTTATTTTTCTTATGGTTTTACCATACTTCATGTAACATATTGAACACTGACATAGATAATGTGTGTCCTTGTATTGATCTTTCTCTTAAAGGAACCATTTCTAAAAATTTTTCCACTGAAAATGATGTTTATTATAGCATTTTATTAGTTAAACTTGACATATTATCAAAATTATTTCAATTTATTTTCTCTAAAATTTTATAAGAGTAAATTTGAGGCCAGGTGTAATGGCTCAAGCTTATAATCCCAGCACTCTGGGAGGTTGAAGCAAGGAGACTGCCTGAGCCCACAGGTTTGAGAATGGCCTGGGCAACTTGGCGAGACCTCATCTCTGCAATCAATTAAAAAAAAAATTAGCCGGGCATGGTAGTGTAGCACCTGTTGTTCTGACTCCTTGGAAGGCTGAGGCAGAAGGATCACCTGAGCTCAGCAGGTCGATGCTGGGGTGGCTGTAAGTGTGCTGCTACACTCCAGCTTGGGCAACAGAGTGAGATTCCAACTCAAAAAAAAAAAAAAAGTAAAAGTAAATTTGAAATCTTAGACAGTGTCTTTCTTAATATGTTACACTTATTTCAATATAAAAATTCAGGCAGTACTCTTCTTAATTCATTTCACTTATTTTACTGTTTAACTTTAGTCAAATAATTTAGCAAATTACAATAATAGATTTTCTTTTAAAAATAACTTCTTGAGTGTGATTTACATACAAAATATGTATATATTTAATGTATACAACTTGATAAATTTGAAGATAATTACATACCTATGAGACCATCATCATAATCCATGCCATAAATTTATTCATCCTTCCTTTTGTCCTCCTGTTTTCTTTATTTATTACTACTATTATTTTCTTATGTCAAAACCACCTAACATAAGACCTATCCTTTTGGCAATATTTTAAACACACAATACAATATTGTTTACTATAGGCACTCTGCTGTGCAATAGATCTCTAAGATTTATTCATCTTGTAAAATTGAAACCTTATGCTTTTTGTCTGATAGCTCTCCGTTTTTGCCTCCCACTATACTGTGCCAAACACCATTACACTCTCTGCTTCTATAAGGTTAACTATATTTGATTCTTCATATAAATGGTATCTTCATATAAGTGGTATCATTTTTCCTTCTGTGTCTGGCTTATATCATTTAGCATAATGTCCTCTAGGTCACTCACATTGTCACAAATGGCAGAATTTCCATCTTTTTAAAGGCTGAGTAAAATTTCATTGTATATATTGCTAAAAGAAATCCTCCAGACAAATTAAAATTTAACAGAGTTTATCAGAGCAAGAATGATTCATGAATCATGAAGCAATCAGAACCAGGAAAGCTTTAGAGAGCTCCCTCCAGCAACATGTGCTATAAGTTTTCATAGGTCGAGCATGGAAAAAAGGTAGCAAAGTCACCTGTTTAGCTACATATATGTATTTGCCTTCTTTGGGCATGGTTTGATTCGTTGGCTGCCTATAAATAGCTGAAGTTTGGCTGTTTGTGATTGGTTGAAAACTCTGGAGTTTGTTATACTCCTAAAATTGGTTTTGGATTGTTTACTTGCTAAGCTAGGTTGCAGTGTGTTACACAGAAACTCAAAGTAAGAAGGGACCCTCAGTCTAATTGCCACCTGCTTATTTAACAGTATATGTATCATACTTCTTTTAACCATTCATCCATCAATGGGCATTTTAGTTGCTTCCATGTCTTGGCTATTGGGAATAATGCTGCAATAATATGGAAGTACATACATTTCTTCAAAATATTGATTTTAATTTTTTTTGGATTTGTACCAAGAAGTGAAATTGTTAGATCAAATGGTAAAAAAAAAATTGAGAAATCTCTGTGATGTTTTTTAGAGTGACTGCACCAGTTTGCATTCTCACCAACAGGGTATAATATCTCTTACATATATCCTCATCAACATTTGTTATCTATTTGAGATCTTTGTAGTTTCATATAAAGTTTAGAATTTTTTTCTGTTTCTGTTTAAATACACCATTGCAATGTTGACAAGGATTGCATTAAATTTGTAGCTACCTTTGAGTAATATAGACATTTTAACAAACATACATTTCACAGATAGATTAGTAACACCATAGATCTTAACAACCTCAGCATATGATTTCTAAAATTTCCTTATTAAGTTGAGAAATTTCACTTTTTCACTTAAAGGGAGCACTTTACAGCTTCTTTTTAGTATACATGAATTACCAGCAGTGCATGATAAAGAATAAGGCTTACTTGAACATAAGCACTGTGATACCCTGGCAGTCAATCTGATAACTCAGAAAGCTACTTAAGTGACTAACTTGGTAAGTAAGTAGCAGGCAGAGAGTGATTGTAAATTGAATGTATTGGACAAAGGGGTGATTCACATCCAGGCGTAAAAAGGGATGGAATGGGACAAGGAGAGATTTCATCATGCTACTCAAAATGGTGCACAATTTAAAACTTATGAATTGTTTCTGGAATTTATCATTTAATATTTTTATACCATGGTTGGTCATAGGTAACTGGTACCATGAAAAGCAAAAAACCACAGATGATGGGGGCTACTGCAATTGCAATCTCTTACGGAGGCGAGAATCTCTTTGATAAATACATGTTTTGTGGCTAAGAGGTACACCTGTGCTCCAAAATGTGACAGAAATTTTAGACTGCCTATTCCAAATGTTGCATATTTAAAATTTACAATCCAGAGAAACCTAAATGTATTCAGTTTATTTTTAAGAAAACTTAAAAGGGACTTCATGGTGTTTAGCAGTGACTGTTCCATTCTAAACAAAAATTTGATTTCATCGCCGTCTGAAAATGTCATTTATCTCAGTATCAGATATGGACAAATATAATTATCAATATGGGCCAATTGCAATGACAAGAAGATTGAAGAGAGAAGAAAAGGACTGTGTCAAAACAATATCAAAAGAATTGGGATGTTGAAAATAAGCATTTAAGCTGGGCTCGGTGACTCAGCCTGTAATCCCGCGCCTTGGGAGGCTGAAGTGAGTGGAATGCCTGAGCCCGCGGGTTGGAGACCCACCTGGGCAAGTTGGCGAGACCTCATCTCTACAATAAATCAAAAATCAGCCAGGCGTGGTAGCGCACGCCTTCCAGCTACTTGGAAGGCTGAGGCGGAAGGATATCCGGATCCCAGCAAGTCAAGGCTGCCGTGGCCGGGGGCGGCCATTGCAATCCAGTCTGGGCGACAGAGTGAGACTCTAACTCAAAAAAAAAAAAAAATGGAAAAGAAAATAAGCCTTTAGAACTGCATTTCAAGAACTAGAAACTGGAAATAGAGTATTACTGCTTCCAATTAGAACAACTCTCCTTCTCCCATATATTGACTTATCGGAGTCATTTTGTTTTAATTATTTTGCCCACTGATATCTAAAGAGGATTAAGATAATTCTCGAGAACATGAGTTCTGCGAGGTCCTGGACAGAAACAAATTATCAAACAACAAATAGTTTAAGTTAAGATCTTTAACCATTATATGCTATTTGAAAACAATGAGCTTCTTTTTTTAAAGAGAAATATTCAGTATAAAAACTCATATTCAGTATAAGGACTAGAGAGTTCTATGGATTTAGGTTACAATGTTAAGATCTATGTCAGACAGTGTTAAATAAACAGAAGCAAAATGAACAGCTGAAAGTTTTCAGCATCAGTGATTTTATTGAGCAAAGAACTGAATCTCGAAGGTAATGATTTTCAAACTTTTATAATGGATCCAAACTATGTCTGATAATTTTCTGCCAAACTAAGATAATCTCAAAGGACTCTGTGGGTTTAGAAAATATTAAAGTAATGAGAATTTAAATAAGATAGCCTAGTTATTTGAAATTAAATTATACAACAGTTATAAGTTTAAGACTATAAGCTCCAAATTGCTATCAAGTAGCTTTATAAATTATAGAAGATGAAAGAGGATAAAATAATACCTAGGAGCCAAAACTGATGCTTTCTTATCTTACCCTTTTGGTTAGATACAGAAACATATGCTGGTTATAATATTTAATAAGTAAAGTTGAGCTGTCATAATCCCAACTTCTATCTTTACATGAAGCTATTTATCTCATTGTAAATCTAAACTCAAGTTGTTCTGCTGTGGGATTCCGGGTGAAGAAATCAATCTTGTGTGTATTAATTGAAGCTTATTGTGTGAGCTTTAGTACATAGATTAAGTGATGTTACAAAGAAAACTAAACAAAGAAAGAGGATTTTTCCCTTCTTCATCATGCATTTGCACATTTTTTAATGCTAACATGATTTAGAAGGCAATGATATCTTAGGATATTTTTTTAAAATGTACTTTGACATATGTTATTAAAGTGTCAAGGTTGCCCTTTCCCTTACAGACAACATCTAAGTATACCATAAACATGGCCTAGGAAAAATAGTAAAAACTTTATGTTGAAAGATACTTGATTTTCGTCTTTTGCATCTGTCTTTCTCTGTTTTGTATTCATTTTTTTTAAACCTAATTTAACAGGTATTTTTGAGGCATGCTCCGTGTGCTAGTTTCTACGTGAGGCACTTGTTCTTCTATGCAGTAGCTGAGTATCTATGAATAGTTATAAAATTTCTCTGTCAGTCTCATCTTTAAAAAAAATAAAATAATATCATCAGCTTCATAAAATGTTGCAAAGACTAAGTGAGATGATGAGTGTGGAGAAGATACAACATGGTAGACAATAAATCAATTGCTAGCCATTACTCTCTTACCTTCATAATTTTAACTCAAAAGTGTTTCACTGCACTCCTTCCACAATGCTTCCTTTTAGCCACCGTATCTCACTTACTTTCTTCACAGGCAAACTTTGTGAAAATTGCTTGGGCTCCTTTTGTCAAATTCTTCACTTGCCATTCACTTCTTACACCACAAATTATCACTTTACCAAAGCCTTTCCATCTTTTGTCACAATGTTCTTTTAGCAAAATCTGTTATTGCTATCTAGTCCTAATTCTTCTCTGTGGCATTTAACATCTATCCTATCACTCAGTCCTTCAACACACCTTCATTTAGTGGATACTTGCTATCCATTACAAAACGACTTCCTGAAAATACAATGATAACTACTTCAGGTGTTCTGCTGGTGTTCATGGATCTCAGAGTCTGATGCTACTAATTATTTTCTGTCTCTAACTAGAACTCTTCTTTCTTCAGATCTCATGAAAACTTCTACTCCTTCTGAAAGCAACTTTCATTTCTTCGTATTTTCTCAACAAACTTTTTTTGGAAAAATAATATATGTACAGATAAGTGAAAAGATATAGCTAGATGAAGTTTCAAAATTAACACAATAATGTAACCACAACACACAAAGAGTATTACAATGATTTCATAATTATCTTTATTTACCTTCCCATTACTACCCCACTTTTCCCCAAAGCTGATCATTATCATGACTTACAGCAACACTGTGGACTAATTTGCCTTTTTAAAATTTGAATCAATGGGACCATGGGGTATGTAATCTATTGTAAGCTTTAGACAAAGAAGAGAAAACCACAGTACAAATGTTTTCTCGGTTACCTGAGATAGTATTTTCACCTATTTTTCTCTGTCATCTTAATACACTCCCCCTGCATTATTACTAGGCTATATTATAACAAAATTATTTGTATTGGAATTCCATGAGGATTTATCCTCCTAATTTTATTTGATCCTCTGTATATAATATTTTCTTTCTCTTTATGTAAAAGAAAAATAAAAACTTGGGATCATGAAGTAATCTTTCTCCTTTTTCTAATAAAAAAGAGTTGAGAATGGGTTCAAGAATAACATCCCACAAATATACATTTTTTATGACAGAGAGTTGGTCTCAAAAAAGAACTGTTTTCTCTTACTTTCTTAAGTGTTTCTCAGTGTTCTTAAGTAATTAAAGATTTGATTTAAAACCACCAAATTAGAGATTTTTAATTAATATGATATATAATTTTTCAAATTTGTTTTAATCTATCAAAAGTGTTTATATATTGCTGAGGAAGGATTGAAGTTATCTTTAAATTTTAAGCAATAAAATTTAAACTTGTTTTTTAAGTCTTTTTTTTTTTAAATTTAGAATAGGCAAGAGTGTGGGAGTACTCTGCCTGAAGTTGGGAGTTGAATATTCCAGAGTCTGTCTGTTTTATAGCCCCTGCCATTTCACTCTGGCCACTGAGTTACATGTATGGCCCCCACAAAGTGATTTGTAAATGATTATTTTTTATTACTAAGACAGTAATGGCAATTTGGAAGGAAGCCTGTTCATTTCAGAACTTTGTCTGAACTATGTTTTTACTGTGTGATCCAGATCTGTTCAACAACAGTTGAATGAACTATCAATGGATAGCAAACTCAACTGTAAATAATCAACTTGCTGGCCAGCAGACAAACCCTCCTCATGTGGAAATTATAAGATGAAGTCTATGTTGACAATGGCCACTAGAGCAGTAAATTCATTTAGTTAAAGTTCGTAACACTAGTGGGTCATGCATAAGCAGAGGGGTGCTAAAGAAGAGATTATTTAAAGATGAAGAGATGAAAGAAATAATACAGCTCCAGAATAGACTAATGAGAAAGCAATAGTGTGTCAGACAAAGTTATTTTATAACTGGGCAATTAAAGTTCAAAAATCTAGAAACACCTACAACTTATCTGTCCCTATTGTTTAGTGATGTACAGATTGATGGCTTGCACCTCATTTTACTAGTGGTATTTCCTGACTTGGATATGTGGCTAGTAGAGTGCAGAAGATCTTGCTGGAGAGCTTTGGCCTGACCTCTCCAGAAACCAAAATGCAATGCACATAACTTGCTGTTTCTTATACCTGAAATAAAATATGTCCTGTGTGAATAACATCCCTAGGAGCCTCTCCTAGAAGAGTTTTTGACCTCTTATGGTTGTCTATTGTCTTACTCATTTGTGCTGCTATAACAAAATACCGGAGACTGGGTAATTTGTAAAGAACAACATTTATTTCTCACAGTTCTGTAGGCTGAGAAGTCCAAAATCAAAGCATCAGCAGGACTGGTGTCTGGTGAGGGTTGTTCTCTGCTTCCAAGATGGCACCTTGTGCTGCATTCTCCCAAGTGGAAGACACTGTATCGTCATATAGTGGAAGACAAAATAATAAGAAGAGAGTATTCCTTTCAACCTCAAGTCCTGTTATGAGGGTGCTAATCCCATTCATGAGGGCAGAACCCTCATGAATTAATTACCTCCCAAAAGCCACATTTTCAAAAACTTTTTTGCATTGAGGATTAAATTTTAAATCAAATTTTGGAGGGGACACCATCAATCAAATCATATTACTTGTTTTGTATTCATCTCATTCTACCATATTCTTTACCTTTATTAAAGCCTCACGCAAATGCCAGGGGTGTCAAAAAAATGTATACACATTTTAAGAGACATTTGCCATAATCAGAAGTGTCTGGACACTGATGGTAACCATTTCAAGCACGTCTTGTAATTGCAGAAGTCAAACGTGACTAGTATTTATCTTACTGAGCAGTTTCAATAGAGTTTTATTGTCCTTTCTTAAAATGTGTGTACATTTTTTTTTTGGCAACCTCTGTATATTCTGGGAGTCTGGGAGTCCTTTCAATTATCTAAGCCTACATCTGCCTTGGGTCACAATAGCTTCCCAGCTTCAGGATCAATTTCATTGCCTGTTTTTGTCATCTACTTCCAAGCAACAAATGTATTCTTTACATAATTTGAGGTTTTTACTAGAACAAAACAATAAAAATGTGCTGTTGAGCAAGGATATAATAGTTGCCCAAGAGCGTTACAAGGACCATACAGGCTCTGGATGATTTTAAGATCGAAAGTAGGCACCTTTAGAGGAAATCGATCCATGATCATAGCATTGGAAGCCAACTCAGTGTGAAGAATACGCAGGTAAGAGTTTTAAAACACAGTTGAGGAGAAAGAAATAGTGTTTAATTTCACTATATCACAGATTCTTTTTTTATTTTTCTTAAATAAGACTCTAACCTTGTTGATATTGAACATGCTAATCACAAACTAGGAGATCTTGTTATGTGTAAATAATCTCGTTAAATGAAAGAACACTATTATTTGTATAAGATCTTCATAAAAGATAATGTAAGTTTTGAGCAAGAAAGACAGTGAGGAAACAGAGATATTTCTACAGCTGGAAGGCAATCCTCCACTCTGACAGTGACAACAGCATGAATATGCCCTTTATGGTCTCTGGCTGTCTCTAGGAGGGTTTTGCAGTGATAACATGCCTATGTGCCAACCCTCTGTGGACCTCTCTTTTCTGAAAATGTTTTGTATTTCTCACTAATTAAATAAGATGCAGGCAGCTTAGCAAAATGGTGTAAGTTACCAGAAACTAATTTAGAATTTATAAAAGTATTGTTGCAATGCACAAATGCTTCAGAAAGTATTATTTTAAAACCCTCTGTGTCATCAGATACCCTACCTCTTCTTTCTCCAGCCCTTCTCTGTGCCAACCTTTGTTTCCTGCACTGATGTGGTTTTGACAGCAGGACATGGGTGAGTAAAAGCAACAAGAAAATTGCTTTAACAAAAGACATATTTGTGCACTTGTGTGTGTGTGTTGTTACTGTTTCCAAAATGCTTTATTTTTCATCCTCCTTCCCTATAAAGTTTGCTAAATCTCTAAGGGGACACATTTTGTTTTGTTTTAAAATTAAATGGTGACAGGATGAATTGTGATGTCTAAGGGATAGTTTGGGCAGCCATAAAGTGATATTTTAGAATAGATAACAATGGTTCTTGGTGTGTTCTTCACCACTTTTCCTGAAATTCCCTTAAGCATTTTGGCATCCAGGCCCCTTGCCTATCTCTATCAGTGTACCATGCTACCTTCCTAAGGTTTTGAGAACAATATATCTCTAATCTATTGAATTTGTCCTTCTGTGAATGTCATCCAGACATAGCCATGTGCTCTGTGACTTTCCTGTCAACAATTAGCTAATGTTATAAACAAATTATAGTGCAGTTCTGAAAAAAATATCTAAATCACCATGACAGCCACGTCTCCTTCCAGGTAATGTATGTATTTTCATATTTGTAATTTTAGATATTCCCAGAGTTTAGGTTTAATCCTACTTATGATTATCACAAGAAACTATTCAAAGCAGTGAAAAAAGAGAAAATGATGCTAAGACTAAAGGTTTTTATGTTTAGATAAGTTGATTATGAGGTCCTAGATTACTACTGTTTCATAAACTCTAACATTAGATGAGATCTAGCTTTCTTGCTACCAAACTATTAAAATTTAAGAACTAGATCAAGGATTGTTTGAGTAAATTATTCCAATAATTGAAGATAATAGAAATGTGAGAACATATGTTAAATAATAGGATTCTATTGTTTCTGACACAAGTCAGGTTTTATTCTTATTGTTGTCACTTCTTTTCCCTGTGAGGCTTTTAAAATACTATTTTGTCTTCAGTTTTGGTTTTCAGAAATTTGTTTTAAAATGTCTACATATGGTTTCTATTTGAAATCATTCTATTTGAGTTTTACTGTGGTACTTGAATCTGTAAGTTGATGTTTTTGATTAAATTTGGAAAATGTATGACAATTTTCTCTTCAAATATTTTGGTGTTATTCTTTCTCTCCTCAGCTGCTAAGACACCAAGTTCATTATGTTGGACTATGTAATACTACTGAGCTTTTTTTTTTTTTTTAACATTGTTCTCTGTGTACTTCAGCTTGAATATTTTCTATTGCATTATCTAGAAATTGACAAATCTTTTTTGTGTGTAGTATAATTTGCTGCTGATATAATTGCATAAATTTTGCTATTAGATATTGTATTTTTCAGTTCTAGTTTTCCCATTTCTTCTCTTTTCTTTAATTACAAAGATGTGGAGTACAATTCAGGGTTAGGTATACAAATGTCGATTATGCAGTTGCCCTTGTTGATGAGGTGTGCCCCTCCCTCCCCTAGCAGTTTCCCTCAACTGCCACTCCCACCTCCCCTCCCCTGACAGTTTCCCACTACTGCCAATCCCTTTTTTATAGTATTATGATAATTGTTCAAGGTTCGCTTATGAGTGAGAACATATGGTACTCTGTTCTTTGTTTCTGTGATTGATCACTGAGTATGATCAACTCTAAATCCATCCAAGTTGCTGTGAAGTCCATGTTTGGCCTTCTTTATGGCTGCATAATATTCCATTGTGTATACGTGTCACGTTTTTTTAAAATTTTATTTTATTTTATTTTATCCAGTCCAGCTTCAATGGGCAGCATGGTTGTTTCCATGTTTTTTCTTTTGTGAATAGAGCTGCAACAAACATATGTGTGCAGGTACCGTTTTTGTAGAATGATTTGAGTACCTCCGGGTATTTTCCCAATAGGGGAATTGCTGGGTCATATGGAAAGTAAATTTCTATTCCTTTCAGAAATCACCACACTGTCTTCCAAAGAGGTTGCACTAGTTCGTATTCCCACCAGCAAAGAGAAATGCAAATCAAAACCACATTGAGATACCACCTAATGCCAATAAGAATGGCCATCATTAAAAACAACAACAACAACAGATGCTGGCAAGAATGCGGAGAAAAAGGAATGCCTCTACACTTTTTTGGGGGGAGGGGTTGGAGTCTCACTCTGTCACCCAGACTGGAGTGCATTGGCTGCTCCCAGCCACCGCAGCCTCGACCTGCTGGGTTTCGGCGATCCTTTCGCCTCAGCCTTCCAAGTAGCTGGAAGTACAGATGCACACTACCACACCCGGCTAATTTTTTGATTTATTGTGGAAATGAGGTCTCACCAAGTTGCCCAGGCAGGTCTCGAACCCGCGGGCTCAAGCAATCCACTCACCTCAGCCTCCTAAGGCGCGGGATTACAGGCTGAGCCACCGAGCCCGGCTTATTTTCTTTTCTCAAATTTTCATTCAATTCCTAATCCTTCTCATATATTCATTCATTATTATTCATTCATTACATCCTGCTTTTCCTGTATGTTTTAAAAGTTATCTTTTTAAATCTTAATTAGATGTGTAGCTATTTTTGTTGTGTAATGGACATTGTAGATAACATGTTGCAGAGACTTTAAAATCTGACTCTTTTTTTTGAAACGTTGATGGTTTGTGTTTCTTTGTTTTAGTAGGCAGTAAAATTACTCTTGGATCACATCAGAGGTTTGTTATAGAGGCCTCGTTTCTGATTTTTCTTTTTATTTTCTTTCTCTTTTGGGGGGCAAGGTTTAAACATATACTTAAATTCTTTGATACTTCCCAAATATTTTTGAGAATTGTGGTCTATGTCTTCTCTCTTTCAGTATGGGGAGGGGTTTTCCTTGCTTTCCTTTAACAGAATATGACAGAGTTGACTTCAAAGACTACTGGTTCAGAAAAAAAAAAAAAAAAAATAACGAATGAGCTTTAACTACACTTGCTTACTGTGATACTCATTAAGTCTGTTTTCATCTTATTCATTAGAATACTTGAAATCTTCATGATGCTGGTAATGAAATAGCTGTGAGGTATTCTCTGCTCTTGAGAAGCCCAGATCACATGGAAAACTCGCAAGTAAGTGCTCTAGCCAAAATTCACATCTTGGGTTCCAGCAACAGTTAATATCAAAACTAGACCTCTAAGTAAAGACAGATTCCATTAGTCCAAGGTGAGAATCTAACTCACCCTTCAGCTGCTGGAGTTTCTCAGCTGAAAATCTAGACAGAAAAGTTATCTCTGTTGTGCCAGTCCTAAGGGTATAGTCTCTAATTCTGGGATGTTATCCTTTTACCTGAAGTATGGGTGTTATAGGATCTAAAAGAAAACTCAAGGCATTTACCAAGTCTCTCTAGCTTGACAGGGCTTGAACTAGTCTGTTTGACTAGCATGCGGGTGCCCTTGAATTCTTGCTCAGCTTTTTCACTTAACCAGGCACTGCTCTGCTCTGGGATCCTTGGATTCTTGTTTCTTGTATATGCTCTTCAGGACTTTCCCCCAAATTTGAGGAATCCTACTTTTATATCCTTAATAATTTCCTTTTTATTGCTTTTTCTTATGTTAAAATGCTGATACTTAATTATATTAACATGAATAATTGCATGTTTTATATAAAGATATATTATTGCTTCTCAGCCTTTTGGCTAAGATCAGCTGTACTATCTGTTCTTATCAGTTTATAAAGATATAGAAATATACATATAAATAAAGATCCATATTAGAAAAAAACTTTTTTCCCTCCTTCCTTTCTGTCTCTTTTCCCTTCTTCTTTCTTCCCTTACTTTACTTCTTTTCTTCTTCTTCCCTATCTTCCTATGTCTTTATTCATTCTCTGATGTGTTTATTTATTTGTTTATATATGCAATCAAGCTGTCTTTGTGATCTTTCCCACTAAATAAATACAGTTAACTTATGGTGCTTTAGATTTTCTTTTAGAAACTTATTTTGATATGGTTAAGCCAAAAATTCAATGCATAAGTAACATATTTTGTCTAAAAATTTCAAAATCTATATTTGTTATTTTATTATAATTATGCTATCTGTTTACATGGTACCAAATTCAAATACACAAATCAAAGTATACTCAGAGAAGCCTAAGTTTCATTTTAGTCCATCTCTGTTGGCTTCCTAACTACAGATAATTATTTTCCAAGCTCTTAGTTTATCTTTTCCATGTATTAAAATGGTTTCAAAAGTGTTGTTTCTCTACCTCTTTTTATATAAACAATAACATGCTATATACATTTTCCCCCACTAAACAGTATATCTTATATATGCTCCATTCACAATATATAGAGATAATATTCATTCTTTTTTACTCTATTGTGGTGAATGATCTATATTAAAGTAGTTCCCCATTGAATGAGACTTTTTTCTTCAGTCTTTTACTATTATAAATATTGTTATAAAAGAGATCATAAGTTTTATGCATTTTTGTCTTGGTTCTTATGTTCAATTTTGCTGATATATTTTTGCAAATGGATTCATGGAAGTGGTGTTATTGTGAGAAAAGAAATATAAGTAGGTAATTTTTTTTAGAAATTGCCAAAGCCCTTCCATAACAGTAATTTCATTTTACATATCCACCCTCAATATATGAGAATCTTTAGTACACAGTATATTATTGTCCAACTTTTGAATATTTTACCATATGATTGCGAGAAGTGATATCTTTGTGTAGATCCAAATCCATCATTTTCTTAAGTTAATGGCACAGTGCATTTATTTTTCTCTAAATTACATAATCATGAATCTAGAACAGTTCTTTGGTCTTAGTCTTCTCTATTGTTAGTATTGTTTGGAAATATAAATTGCAAATATTTTCCCATTTTTCATTTATGCTTTACTATGCTTATAAATTTGTTTGCCATGAAAAAGCATTTAAAATAAGTTTTAAGTATTCATATATATGTCATTAACTTGATTGCTCTAGAGCTTGAGTTATAGTTAGATTTTCCATTTTCTTGTTATATAACTGTTCAATTATGTTAGTATATATAACTGTTCACTTATGCTAATACTTGCAGATAGTAATCTTTGTGCATTTCAAATTCTGATTTATTTGGAATTTATACCAGGGAACAATGTAAAGAAGCAAAGCAATTTTATCTTTTTTTTTTTTTTTAAGATAGCTAACCAATTATCCTAACACTCTCTCTATATATATATTTTTTTGAGTTGGAGTCTCAGTCTGTCACCCAGACTGGAGTGCTCAACCTGCTGGGCTCCAGTAATCCTTCCGCCTCAGTCTTCCAAGTAGCTAGAACTACAGGCGCACACTACCATGCCCAGCTAATTTTTGATTTATTGTAGAGATGAAGTCTCGTCAAGTTGCCCAGGCGGGTCTCGAACCCGCAGGCTCAGGCAGTCTACTCACCTCGGCCTCCTAAAGTGCTGGGATTGCAGGCTGAGCCACCAAGCCCGGCCCTAACACTACTTGTTAAAAAAGTTTAGCTCTTTTCTGCTGTTAAGAATTTCATTTTTTCTGTTAAGAACTTCACCTTTTGCTTATTTTTTCAGTGCCCATATAGTTATGACAAACACATTAATTATCTCTAAGTGGAGATTTGTCTTTTATTTTGAAGTAAATAAATGTTTTCAATATATTCCTTCTTAGTTTCTGCTTTTTAAATTTCTTTTTGTAAATATTTCTGCCTTTAATGTATGTCACGTATTAATATTTTTCCATCGGATTATGTCTTTCCTTTTGGTTTAGGCTTTTATAAACTGTTTCTCAAGATCTATCACTCAAAGAATTGCTAGTAATCAGGATAGTATAATTTGTCAAATGATTTTTAGTAAGTCTATTATTTTGTACTTAAAACTCATGTTTAAGTGTTCTCAGAAAGTAAATGAAGTCTTCAAAGTACTAACATATTCATGAGTTGCTGACCCCAGCAAATGTTAATTGATTAAACATAGATTGGTCTGTTTGTAGTCTGCATCCACATAATGTATCTGTGTCCTCTCTTATTTGCTTTTCTGTTCCAGTCTCCAGTCATCTTGTTACTCAAATTTCTTCTTGGATTACTAATGTTCAAACCAAAAAATTACCAAAAAAAATGTGATATTATTGTAAGACAACTTAATAATTTATAACTTAAAGAATATATATATTTTAAATTGCATTTATATAAGAAGAAACCATCTTGTTGCCATGGGAGCACTTTTCTCTTTCCATGAGTAGGTTTTGCTGGACTAAGGCATATCCCAAAAGAAAGATTGAGAGGCTTCCACCTCTAACATGAACAAAGCTGTTATCGAACACTTCTGGTTGAGCAATAATGGCTCTGTCACATTACTTCCTGGGTTAAGAATGCCCTTGGTTACATAGAAAACCTATCAACCCTACATACAGACTATAAATGTATAAAGCAGTATGGGGAGGAGGTTCTTCCTTCCAGAACACTCTTAACCATGCGTTCAGATTAAGCATGCCACCAATAAAAAAATCTATGGATGATCAAGGAATTCTGTGCTTTCAGACATATTTGCCTATAAGTTGTTTTAATAAAATCTATCGCAGAAACAAGGAACTGAATACCACATGTTCTCACTCATAAGCAGAATTTGGACAATTATTATATATAACACACAAAAAAAGGAATTGGCAGTAGTGGGAAACTGTTGGGGGGTGGGGGGGTACCTGCATCACAAGGGTACCTGCATAATGAACATTCGTATACCCAAGCCTGAATTGTACCCCATATCTTTAAAATTAAAAATTAAAAAAAAACTTATCATATATCAATAATGCACCTTGTACCATGCTGCTTATATAATATTATGTTGGAATTATGATAATATTTTTTAAAATGTGTTCTTTAGCATAATTTTCAGGCATAATTATACTACAAGAGAAGTTTTTGTTTTTATAAATAAATATGAATAGCTGTATGAAATATGCCTATGTACTTAAATATGTTCTTCAAATTTTAGATATTTATTAAAAGTAACAACTGGAAAATGCTGCTAAACTTATGCTAGCTTTTACATTAGTGGCTCCCAAATAGATGGTTATATAGTCCACGATGACTATGTTAAAAAGTCATTGCTTCTAAGGTAGGCAAACTTAGTTATATTATTTTTACATCTAGCACATCTCTATAAAGTTCAGGAAGGAAAGTCACTCAAGTTAGTTGTATATGAAATAAAAAGAATACATGATGTTTCTTTCTGGAATACTTATCACATCTGGCAATTAAAGAACAATATATCCTAACAAAAACATTTATCTGCTTGAGAATATCTACGAGATTTGGTTATGGTCCTATGAATGTGACCGGGCACTTTCTGTCTGTATAATTTTTGGCAAGTCACAAAGGAAATTTTAGAGCCTAAGAGTTTTTGTTTCTGCTGTTGTTTTTCAATCTGTTAAATGTTGTAGGTAAGATCTACTTTACGGGCTGTTGTAAGAGGTATGTAAAATAATATAAAATTTTTTTTTATGACTCTGGGTCCTTGTTACTCAGGGTGAGGTGCAGTAGCAGGATCATAGCTCACTGCAGCCTCCAACACCTGAGCTAAGGTGATCCTTCTACCTCAGCCTCCGGAGTAGCTAGGACTACAGGCACATAACACCATGCCCAGCTAATGGTTTAATGTTTTTTCTTTTGCAGATGAAGTCTCACTATATTGCCCAGACTGGTCTGGAACTCAAGCAATCCCCCTACCTTGACCTTTCAAAGAGCCGGGATTATAGGTGGGAACCTCTGCGCCCAATGTAGTATGTGATTTCTTATGCCACAATGCTTGAAACACTTCAAGTATCTTGAAAAAGTTAATTTCATATTAACGGCTAAAGCAAATTAATACTATATTTGTGGTGTTATAAATTGTCTTCAAAAAGGTACAAATAGCTCTAGAGAAACTTTGCTTGTCAGAGATGGGTTGTAAACTTTCCATTTTAACCAGATTGACTCTGACTACAAAATGTATACCTTATTTTACTGTATAACTTCAAAAATCACTTGACTGTCATGTTGCTGGTAGGCTGATGGAAAAAAAAAAGAAAGTAAAAGTACTTCAAATTATTCAGTTATAATGTAATCTCTTTGTCATTCTTCTGATGAGGTTGTTAGTAGAGAATGCATTAAAAAAATAGAAACACCTCCATAATAAATACTTTTGATACTTGTGAAATTTCACTTTATAAAATAAGTAAAAAATATAAGAATCTTAAAACTTAAAATAGATGCCTGTTAAAAAAATGATTTTCTTACTGTTTACAAACTTTCACATTGTAAAGTTTTTTTCTGTATTTAATCAATGATTTGTAAAAACAACAAAAAAAGAAAAAAATGAAATTGCTTTACCTAGTAGTTTTTGAATTTGTACCAAATTAAGCTGTAGCTATAACATTATGCAAACTTAATAAGTTTTGCTGAAAGAAATATCCCTTATTATATTTTAGTAAAAAGAAACATGCTTAGAAATTGATTAATTAGAAAAAATGCCTGGGGGCAGGTAAAATAATAACTAATAAAAGTTGTTCATGGCACCTTCTTAGTAACATACAAAAATAAGATTTATGTAATTTTGGTGACAGTTCTACAAGATTAAAAATTAAATAATTATAAGTTACTGTGTATGAGGATTTCTGACATTCCAATTTGGTTGGAATTTGCAATAAAAATATGTTTTCTACTATAAAACTAAATATTTTCTATTTGATTAATATTAGATTTAAATGTTTGTTTTAAGTGATCTTCTTGTAAAATTGTGCTTGTGTTTTTTAAAGCGAAACATAGTTGTGTTTTTCTCTCTGTTTTTGTTTTCTTTTTTCAAACTTGATGATTAAAAAATTTCTGGTTTCAGAACTTTATAAATGATGCTGTTATGAACATATTTGTGCTGTAAAATTTTTCTTTTCTGGGATTCTTTCCTCAAGAAAAAATGTAAATAATGGAGTGAATGGATCCAAGGGTAGAAGCATTCTTCCCCCCCCCCCAAAGCTATTTTCTCATTTCTTGCTTTAGGAGACTTCTCATGACTTGCTTCTGTGTTTGTGTATAGAGTAAACTGAAGGATTTGAGCATACCAAAGCCAGACCACTAAGGTCTTTACTAAACACACATATATATGTGTGCATATGTACATGCTTCTGCAGGCACAAGCACTTATGCAACTTCAAATTAGTTGTGGTCTCATATCATACATAAGAATAAACGAATATATTTCTCCTCTTCTTAACTGTGCAATAAAATATGAATTATTTTTCACATTAAGGGATATCAGCAAATAAGATCTTACATAGTCATAATTGAATGTTGGAATATATGGAAATGCTTAAGACGAATGTTAAATGGAGAGAAGAGAATACAAATTCAGCCTAAGTATAATCACAATGACGTAAAGTATGCATATTCTCACTGGGAAAGGAAAAGAAAGAAATGAAGAAGAAAAAGCCAATCTTTTTCTTTGGATGGTAAAAGTAGATGGAAGGCTCTTTTTTTCTTTTTATTTCTGTTATTGTTACTAAACATTGCAGATATATTTTTACAAAATAATATTCAAAAAGTGAGTGAGTAAATCAGGAAAGCTTTTCATTTTATTTAATTCACTAATGTCTAGGTAGTATGGAAGGATAGGGGAAAATAGTTATTAAAATCAAAAGAAAGAACCAATGGGCTTAATTCATCCAGAGGTTTTATACCAAAGGGGAAACAGATACAGTACTGTCTATTCTAGTAGAATGCTAAAGTAAGGAAACTGCCACATACTTTTGCTGTGTTGGTTGTTTGTAGAGCTGATTGTACTGTTAATGTATTGTTAAGTTTTTGCAAATGTAATATATTATAATAAACAGAAAAATAGATTGCTATATTAAAACTGAGATTGTGAAAAAAAAAAAACAAAAAAAATTTCTGGTTTCCTTCCTCTTGACTATAAACAACAGAACTACAAAGATTATTTTTAGAGTTTATGTATATGCAGACTGACTCCTTTTTTAAGTTATTTAGCCAGTATATGAAAACATTGAGTTAATTGAATTTGTATAATACCTATGAATTTCCAAATGCAACACAATGCTTTTACTAGGATATTGTGTTTCTTTTTTGTTTTCCAAGCCTATTCATATTCAGTGGATCAGTCCTAAACATTTAACTTAATTGCACTAAAGTTTTATTTAAAAGATATATTTAGTTTACAGGACAATAATTGTTAATATTTGCATGATTAGATCTTGTAAAATATATATATATTGCCTCTATTGTAAACATAGGTCTATTTTTTTAAGAGCTAACAATTGAAGTCATCTGCATTTAATTTTTGTGGCTTACAAACTGATGTTATTCTGTGAGTTGAACTGCTGTGTTCCACTCTAATACAAATGAAAGTATTATTTGTCCAATTCAAAAAATGAGTAAATATACAAATGTAAATTAATACATTTTGAATTTTCCCTCTGTACTTTTTAAAATGCATTTTTACTACGGATAAGTCTGTTTAGCAACTATTAGAACCAGAAATCTAATTTAGATCAATATTTAAGTCATTCTAATAGTAAAATTTTAGTTTTAATAAATAAAATTCTAATTTATTTTATTTGAAATTTAATTTTTAATTTACTTGTCTTTAGTGTGTTTAGCAATGTTGCTCAAAGGAGAAAAAAGTCTTGTCTTCTGTAGGTTTTAAAAAATCTGATTAATAACAACAACAGTAGTAATATTAATTGCTGAGTTAAATGCATTGATTTTGAATTTCAGAAAAAGAAATAGTACCAGGACTAAGGGGCTATGACAAGTAGAACTAGTATTTAGGGGAATATGAATTCTAGTGATAGCAGGATTAGGAAGAAAGACCTAAATAATGTTTATATTTTAATGACCACAAAAATGAAGGGCACCACACTACAGTTGGAGGATGAACAAAATAAGCAGAACAAACAACTGAGTTAAAGTGTTCATACATCCTCCCATGTTTTGGCAATAAGACCCTCAAGTTTTGTTTAGGCTTTACAATGAAGAAAAAAAATTAAACTTTCCAATTTAATAACTAGTAATTATGTCTGATATCATGTGTGGCCCAATGAGGTCCAGCCTGAAAGAAGGTCTAGAGAAACATTAGCAAAATGTTTGTGCCATATCAAAAACTGAGCAAGTACAAGGAATAGTTTATTTAAAAGAGCCAAACTAAGCCAGAATGCTGAAAGGGTTTCTGAATTCTGCTTTTTCCTCCTGCTATTTCATTTCAAATCAATGTTAGTAAGTCATAAAAGTGTATATCTACACCACCTGCCTGTTTCCCTCTTTTGGCATCACTGTGTGAAAAGCACCACAGCAGGGATGAGGTGAGAGTTCTGTCATCTAATTCCTTAGAAAGGTTGGCCTAAATATTCACATCCACCAAACTGGTCTGCTGATACTTAGATTAAGTTTCTTTTTCTATTAAAGGAAGTAAGAATAAAAACAACAAAAAAGTAAAAGATCCATTATTATTACAAATCCACAGACTCTAAGGTTGAATTTAAGACTGAGTCTTAGAACTAAATGCCTTTAAATTCTGTAGAAAGCAATAAAATATTTATAGAATATATATGTGTGTGTGTGTATATATATATATATGTATATATATGTGTATATATATTTCTTATCATAGAATATTTTTATCAGAGAAGTCTTACTTGGCCATCCTGTCTTAATTTTATACATCACAAACAGCATTACATCACATCATTTCATGTCTGATTGTGACACCAAATATATCTTTTTAAAATCTAAGTTTTCAGAAATTTCTGAATTTGCCAAGTTAAAATAAGGATTTTGGTTTTGTACCATCATTGTATTTCTATTATAGTTATCATTAAATCTTCAAAATAAGTGAATGAGTTATTATTATTATTGTTCTATAAATGTGGAAAATAAAGTTTCGAGAGGTTATGAAACTTGCCTATGTTCTTACAGTTAATAAATTTTGAACTATAATCTAAATCTAACATTTTTTGACTCAAAAACACATTGTTTTAACCTTATGATATACTATACATTAATTATATTGATCTCTGATACATATATATAAATAGGTATACTACAAAAAGTAAATTTGAATCTGGATATAAAGTTAATAGAAAGGGTGATTGCTATGGCAACACAGCTCCAGTATGAATGTCAAGAACATTATCTTGGTCCCAAAGTGCTGGGGTGGAAGTTCAGAAACAGGCTGAACTTTGAGATATGACTTTTTAAACATTATTTGATTTTTTAAAAAAATTATTTTATATATGACACTTATACTGCTTTCTGTCCATCTCTGCAATATATCTAAGTGTACCATGAAGTCCAGCATTGCAAGGCTTTCTCTAAATATTATAGATATTTATATATAATAGAACAATGGAAGTGATTTTACAGTTAGTCATCCTGGGTTCAAATCATCATTCCCAATTTTCTACCTGTGAAAACTTTAACAAGTGATTTGTTTTTGTTTTATCTTGTTTCACATCTGTATCTTTGTCTTCAATATAATAATAGCAATGCCATCTTTATAAGGTTGTTGTGAAAAATAACAAGGCACACAACCTCCTTAGAATATTTCCTAAATGATGTCATCTTTTAAAATATTATTATAATTATTTTATGATCTATTACTCTGAGGCCTTTATGCTTCTTTTTAGAGACAGAAAGCTACAGAGAAAATGAAAGACTCTGGATCAAATAGCATACTTGAAGAGCAAAAAATGAAAAATTAAGTCTCCCATACTAATTTCTTGCTCTGCTCCTGAAACTAGTGTAGTCACCCAATAAAATGTCACTGCTATGGAAAATGAATGGCCCCTTCAAAGAGAACAATCTTGGAGTTCTAGCATCATCTTCTGTCAGTGGTGAAAAACAGATCTGTTAGCAATCAACACTACAACTTCCTTCATTTTTTGTGAGTTTAGGGATAAAGCTGACAATGAGCTGGAAAGTATACCATTGAGAGTTGGATCCAAACTTAAAAGCATGGAAGTATTCTTGAGCTGGACAAATCATTCTATGTACTCTTCCAGTGATAGTTTTGAAATCTTGTGCTAGTTGGTTGGTTGGTTGTTACACTTATTAGTTGTTAATACTTTGTGTGTGTGTGTGCGTGTGTGTGAGACAGATATCATTATATTACATTGTCTAATGTAACTAGCTTACCAATTTCAATACTTGAACAATTATAGCATCCTTTAGTCTTTAAAAAACAAATTCTTATCATATCATATGTATTGTTCAAATCAAAACAGACCAAAAAAACATAAAATATATTACATCTTCATTTTCTGTCTTCATATTGTACTTTTATTCTACTTGTACAGTTACACAAACTGAACCTTTGAGATCTCTCTGCAATTTACTCTAACTGAAATGTAGGCCATCAAAAAGTTTTTTTTTTAAGTGGCATTATTTTATTTCTTCTTAAAACAGAATCATTAAAGGGTGACATTATACAGAATGATGTATGAGTTCTTGGATTGAACAACAAAAAATGTGGGAGATTGTGTGAGGACTTAAGCTTCTTGTGTGGGTCTTTTTTGCTGTCGATGTCTCTTAGTTGCCTCTTGTAACCAAGTTTCCATGCTGTGAAAAGACTGAGCCATATGAGTAAGTCCCTGGAGGCCACAACTATGGCCAGCATCCATTGGCAGCCATATGATTAAGCCATTATAGATTTCCAGCCCAGTTATGCCCTCAGATAACTTTAGCGTCAACAAAATCATGACAGCAATTACACTTGAGACCTGAGCAAGAACCACCAAGTTAAACTCAGCTAACCCAAGAAATTAAGAAAGATTATATGAAATGTTGTTTTATGCCAAAAAGTTGTTTAAGGGTTTGTCATGCAGCAATAGATAACCAGAAAAATATCCTTCAACAAAGTTTCCAGATCACAGAGTATTTTTTCTCTTTAGTATTTATTGGAATCTTGTCACCAAATGATTATGTACATTTTTCCTCACATATGTGCAGACCTTTGCAATCAGGAACGCCAGCCCTCACTCTTTTCCTCACATTGCAAGGAGAGGTGCAGTCTGCTGGTGTGAAGATGTAAGATTGTTTGAAGTATCCAATCTTGCCATAATCCAAGTTTTTGAACCATAGACCACCTATCTAGAGAGAGCTCCTTAGTCAATCTCTTTAGACACTCCATGACATGGATTCTCAGTCACTTCATGTTAAACATGAGATTTCACCATGTTAAAAAAAATCCACTGTTACAAGCATGACATAGCTATATGATAAAGCCAAAAGAGACTGCTCTAGGGATTTGTCTGCGACTGACTTCATGTCTGTAAAGTTAGAAAAAGCTGATCCACAAAAGTAGATTTCTGAGAACTTGAAACAAGAAGTCATGTGTGGACATCAGCAGGAATGGTGGAGTACAAACTTCCAAAATGGTGTTTCTCTATAGAAATAATGAGAAGACTGAAAAAAAAAAATAAACTTTTCCAACACTACAGAAACATCAGAGGCTTGTAAAAATCAAAGAAGCATTGATTTAAAACAAATGCTGGATCTTGGTAGAATATTTAATTCATGTTATTTCCATCCCTCTCTTTACAGCTTTGCAGTAACCTTAAAAACCAACAGCTCCTCAATGTGGTAAAATAAAACAAAACAAACAAACAAAAACCAACAGCCTCGCAGTCACTGGAAGTGTCAAAAACTGTTTGGAGCTCTCCAAAATTATTATTTTCAAAAAATTATCATTATTTGACCTGTTTGGCAATTGTCTAGAAAACCCCCTCATATGGCTTGTCTTTATTTGACCTAAATCAAAGCTTAGTAAGGGAAAACAACTTTACCTCTGATGACATTTGTCAAAATCAATCAGGAACAATCACTTTATATTGCAGTTGCCAGTGGCAGTGATAATGCTGTGGCAGTGATAACACAGCAAAAATAAACAAACAATAAAATTCTGACAAAAATGTAAAAATAAAACCTGGAAAATGAGACGTTAAATATTTTTCAAAGCTCCAATATATTCCTAAGAATCTAGAAAGCCAGACATAGGCATAAGATGGTACACATGCCTAAGGCTATTCACATGCCCAGAGAAGAAGAGAGAAGATCCTAAACTCTCACTTCTGTTGACCTTAAGGATCTATGAAAGCAGGAATTGAAGACTGGGAAAGAGTGCAAACTACCTGAAAAAGCACTGCAGATGTGCCACAACACACACACAGTACCACCATGAAAACTGGGAAACTTACTGGTTCCTAGAATTCAAAGAAAAAAAAACATAAATTGGGCTTCATCGTAATTTAAAATTTCTGCTCTTAAGAGAATGAAACAAGTCACAGACAGGAACAAAATATTTGCAAATCACATCTATAACTTGTATCTAGGATATATAAACAACACTCAAAACTCAGTAAGAAAACAAACAATCCAATAGAATATGGTCAGAAAATTCGAACTATTTGACACACTAGTAAATATATATGTTGATGGTAAATAAGCATATGAAGTGATGTTCAATGTTGTTATTCATCAATAAAAGCAAATTAAAGCCAAAATCAGATTCTACTGTAACCTATTAAATGGCTAAAGTAACAATAATTATTATTCTATACATAAATTAATTAATCTGACATTACCAAGTGCTGAAGAGGATATTGAGCAAATGGAACTCTTACACATTGCTGATGCAAATACAAAGTGACACACCTGTTTCCTAACAAAGGTTGGCAGTTTCTTACAGAGCTAAATATACATTTAATCTCTAACCTATCAATCGCACTTCAAGGTATTTACCATAGTTAAAAATATATATATATATTTTTTCACACACAAATTATACACACATGTTGACAGAAGTTGTATTCATATTTGCCAGAAGATGGAACGGCCCAAATATCATTCAGCTGAGGAATGAATAAGCAAACTGTGGCATATCTATATATTGGCATGCTACTAAGAAACAAAAATTATTGATACTTGCAGAAAAATGAGAAAATCTTGAATGTGTTATGCTGTGATGAAGACAGAATCAAAGTTTATTTGTAGTAGAATTATATGTATGGAGGTTCATGAAGAGGCAACACTACAGAAACAGAAAACGAATCAGTGTTTGTCAGGGGCTAGTATAGGATTAGTGGTTGATTACAACTGGCTATTCTGTTTCTTGATTCAGGCTAGGCTTACAGGATTATATGCATTTGTCAAAACTCAATAAACTATAAAATAAAAGGTAAAATTCACTGTATTTAAATTATGACATAAAAATAAAAGGAAAAAGCACTGTCAGTTGCATTTAAGTAAATGACAAATAACATCTTTAGTATGATGAGAAGAGGATAAAATATTATTGAATCCAGTGTTCACTTCATAATATTGAAAAATAAGATTTTAGTATAGAATATACGTTCAAAACTGATAATTCCATGTCAGTGATCACTGAATACATCCTATAGCAATAGGTCACTTTAATAGTTGGGTTGATGCATTCCCTGTTTTTATGGAAGGCAGTGCTTACAAAGTCAGCTAAATTAAATAGAGTATTACACATTTGAATTATCATTAGATCAATGAATGAAAATACGTCACCATGTTTTCCACAGAAGGGACAATGTTTCTTTAGTAGTTAATTTTCAAATTTATTTCCTTCACTAGTCTTAACACTCTTTGTAATATTTTTTGAGTAGTTGTATGTTTTCATAAGTACTCAGAGCTTAATGTTTATTGGTGCTTAAACTCACATAGATCGTTCCATTCTTCAAGTTCAAGCGCCACAGACATGCATATGAATAATTTTTACACCTAAGTTCTCCATTCCAATATAAAAAGCTGTTTATATTCTTCTTATATATTATAATTGAAGTGAAAGCCCTTTTGTCTCTTATCATGATAATAGCACTAAGAACACTGTCTCTTAAATAGAAAAATATACCAAGGATTACTTCTTGTCACTTACCTAGAAATAAGGCAGTACTCTTTTACGGTGTCTTTATTTCTGCTTCTTTCACCTATTTCTCTTCTCCACTCCACCTCACTTATTTAATTTGTGAGTTAATGATAGCACTAGATTCTGAGATCACTTGACTGTGCTTTAAGTTGTTACTGCTTGGCCACGTAATTCCAGGTCTACTTGTTCCTTTTGACTATACATAGGAATATACAAAACAAAATATTTTAAAGCATATGCCAATTGTTATTTTTACTTTTTAAAATATGCCTTTTCAATAAGATTTTTTATGATTAATAAAATAATTTAATACATATTTGTCATTTTCAGGCACAACTGCAAATGCTGAGGCTACTACAAACAAGACAATGTGCCTTTCTCGCTTTTATCTAATCTTGTTCTAGAAGGATTTAAGATGCACAAAATAAGGTGGAGTGAATAACATTTATGAGTGAAAGAAGAAAAAACAGTGGCAATATTAAGTAGAGCAAAGTATTTTTATCAACAAATCTATTGTTGTTCTAGACATCTTTGCTCTTTGTCAATATTCAGCGTACCCACTGAACACAAAAGAGGACTGTCCCTCTCTGTCTCCCTGAAGACTAGGCATGGCTAAGGAACTGACTTCATCAATATAATGTGAATCCAACAGATGTATATCACTTCCAGATTTTTTTTTAATGTAGAAACTGATATAAGATTCTCCTTATTCTCTTATACATTGCCACAAAGATCACTGGGGCCTTATTAACATGGAGGTGTCATGAAATCACAGCAGCTTGGAATGACAGGCCAACACATGAGGAAACATTGCTCTAGAGAGAATTGTGAGTAAAATTTGCATGGGTTGGAAATTTTTTTTTAATAAACTAGTGAAATTTGAGGACTATTTGTTACTGAAACATAAGTTGGACCATCTAATAAATACAAGTACATTAATAAATGGACACAAATGTTACACCAAAATATCTAGCAGCCAGCCAATCTTATCAACAACATGATTTTTAGGCTTTAATATTGAACAGGAAACATTTCTTGAGGGAACATTTCTATACAAAATACTGAGATTAGCAGAAATCCTCCTTAAAATTCTCATAAAAATGGACATTGTATGTTATAATGAATTAGAGCAGTGATAGCCATTATTTTTCTTTCTAGAGTTCAGAAACTATGCTAAGCACTTTATTCACTCAATTATTTTACCCAACTTTACAACATTATTTTGAAGAATATACTACTATTGTACCCAATTTAAGAATATAGAAAATAAGACAGAGAGATTAAGGATTTCTCTCAAAGTCAGGCAGCTAGTAAGTGACTGCATAAGTAAACTGTATGCTATCTCTATTTTTAAAATTTCAAATGAAAACTATATTAGCTTTCCCTTTTAATCAAGAAAAATATAAAATCTGAAAAGTGAGTATCCCTCTAAACATGGAACAAGTTTTAATTGATGAGAAACTATAAAACAAATAATGTGGGCTTATAACAGCTTTTTTGTTCCAGATCTATATGATAAAACACTTCTCTTTGCTGATAAGAGGAGTTAAGGATATAAACTACTCAGGACCAAGTTTGTTCCATAATGAATTTACCTACTAGCTAATTAGAACAGATAAGAAAGTAAAGATATATTTTTTCATTATCATCATATGTAATAAATGTGTTTGATCACATTTTCTGCCATTGAGTTAAAAATATTAAATATGTCATCAACATTTTACTAAAACAAGTGGTGCATCTTCAATATATTCATTAATACTTAATTTTAAAAAAATTATTTGAGTAATCACAGGTGTTTGCAAAGACAGAGTATTAGTTTATATTATTTTTAAAAGTTAATGTTTATGACACAATTTTTCCATTCTTTTCCCTTCAAAATTAGAGAAACAATGTTTTATTTTTCTCAGATGATAGCAATGACTTATCTGCTTTTTTGCAAATGATTAAAAGGCAGGTTATCTATATATCATCACAAATATTAAAATTCTCTGACAATTTCTAAATCAAAGTAAATGAAAACTTCTCTCTCTCTCTCTCTCTCTCTCTCTCTCTCTCTGTGTGTGCGTGTGTGTGCGTGTGTGTGTGTGTGTGTATCTGTTAATTGTCAGCACATACTTTTGACTCAGGTCACATGATCTTAACCAACAAGCATTTCTCCATGTAATTTGGAAATATAAGACCATTTCCAAGTACTTACTTTGCTTCCTGTCTTTGCAAAATGTGGGTAGTCCCTAACTTTCAATGATTCAAATTACTTTAGGCTTTGCAATGGTGCAAAGTGATAAACATTCAGAAAAATCCTACTATGAGTACTAATACAACCATACTGGTTTTCACTTTCAGCATGGTATTCAATAAATTACATGAGCTCTTCAACACTTTCCTATAAAATAGACTTTGTTTAGACGATTTTGTCCAACTGTAACCTAATGCTAGTGTTCTGAGTACGTTTGAGGTAGGCTAGGCTAAGTTATGATGCTCTGCAGGTTAAGTGTAACAGATGCACATAGTACTTAATATATTTCCAACTTAAGTTCATTGGGCCATAACCCCATTGTAAGTTGAGGAGCATCTGTACTAATGTGCAATGACTGAGTCACACTCTCTGCACCATTTGTGGTAAATAAGTGGCATTTATGCATTTAGTCAAGGTAAGGGTTCTCAAATTTTTCAAGAGAAATAAATTTTTTTATCAGGAATCCTTCTTCCGTATAAAAATAGAGTACAACCATAGAAATTTTCAACCTGAGAGAAAATGTCCATAATTAGTGCCTGTTGCTTAGTGACATTTAAGCACAAATTTTGACATAGCTTATCAAATTAAGGCAACAATTTTACATAAAAAAATTGTTTCTTCACAAAACTCTAGCTACAAATCATCTGAAATTATTTTGACATAAGGGAGAGAAATTCTTTATTTGTATTAGATGCAAATGGTATTGTTTGATAAGTAATTTGATTCAAGGTAAATTATCTTTTTGTCAGAATTTAAATTTCATCACCAGCAAAGTCACAAGGGTAGTAAATTTATGAAATTTGGCATAAACTCCTTTGTTATTATCTATTTTAAGTTGTTTTTGCAAATGAGTCACATCTTCACCTTTCTCTCTGCAGCTATTCAGCTGTAAATGCCTGTTGTATTCAACTATCTACCTGTGGTACACTTTAGCAATGTGAGCCTTTAATTATGAGGTAACTAGACTTGTAGTTTAAGAGAAAATACTACTTTTACCTTTTTTGGCATTTACCTTAAATGTAAAAAGTTTGATTCAAAATAAATGTATAAATAATAAAATATTTTGTAAAAACAGGGTTTTTAAATTCTTTTCACTAAATACAAAACATGAGAATTTAAGGCAGACATTTAGCATATATATGGATTCTGCATTACTAAAAATGAACAAACACAAGCAGGTTTTGAGGCAAATAATTTAATTCATTTTTCTAAAAAAAATTAAATGTTTATTTTTTATTTTTTTAAATCAATATTTTTTATCTTAAAATTGTGGGGTACAGTTAAGGGTTAGGTATACAAATACGCATTGTTCAGGCACTCTTTTTGATAAGGGGTGTCTCCCCATCCCCAGACAGATATTGACTACTGTTAATCCCACCTCCCTTTCCCTCTCCCCCTCCCATAGTTTCCCACCACTGTCAATCCTTTTCTTACAGTATTATGATAGATGTTCAAGATCCATTATATGACTGAGAATATGTGACACTCAGATCTTTGTTTCTGTGAGAGATCACTCAGTATTATAGACTCTAGTTACATCCAGGTTGCTGAGAAATTCATGATTTTGTCCTTTATAATGGCGGCGTAGTATTCCATCATGTATATGTACTACATTTTTTTAATCCAGTACTCTTTTGATGGACAGCATGGTTGGTTCCAGGTTCTTGCTATTGTGAACAATGCTGCGATAAACATACATGTGCAGGCATCTTGTTTATAGAGTGATTTGAGTTCTTCAGGGTATATTCCCAGTAGAGGGATCGCAGGGTCATATGGGAGGTCGATATTTAGAGCTTTCAGGAATCGCCACACTGTTTTCCACAGAGGTTGCACTAGTTTACACTCCCACTAACAGTGTAGAAGTGTTCCCCTTTCACCACATCCTCTCCAGCAACTGTTATTTTTGGAGTTATTGATAATTGCCATTCTGACTGGAGTTAGGTGGTATCTCAGTGTGGTTTTGATTTGCATCTCCTTGATGTACTGAGGTTGAACATTTCTCGATGTATCTGTTGGCTACTTGGATGTCTTCCTTTGAAAAGTATCTGTTCATATCTTTCGCTCACTTTGTAATGGGGTTGTTTGTTTTTTTTCTTTTCAGCACGTTTGAGTTCCTTGTAGATCCAAGATGTTAGGCCTTTGTCAGACCTGGAGTTGGCAAATACTTTTTCCCAGTCTGTGGGCTGCCTCCCTGCTCTCTTGATGTTTTCTTTGGCTTTGCAGAAGATTGTCAGTTTAATGAGGTCCCACTTGTCTATCTTATCTCTTATGTCCCGTGCGTTTCGGGTTTTGTTCAGAAATTGGATGCCAGTTCCAATTTCCATAAGGGTGTGTCCTACATTTTATAAGGTTCTTATGGTTTGAGGTTTTACATTTAGGTCTCTGATCCATTTAGAGTTTATTTTTTGTGTATGGGGATAGATAGGGGTCTTATTTGAATCTTCTGCAT
>CAUYQG010011420.1:0-48811 GCA_963574415.1 Tarsius wallacei
GCCCAGCTAATTTTTTGATTTATTGTAGAGATGAGGTCTCGCTTGCCCAGGCGGGTCTCGAACCCACGGGCTCAGGCAATCCACTCACCTCAGCCTCCCAAAGGCGCGGGATTACAGGCTGAGCCACCGAGCCCGGCTTGACCCTGTGTTCTTACAGGTGCACGAAGAAAGGCATCGCCCTGAGGTACGTGCATCCACATGGGGGTGGTAGGGAATGGTCAAAGTTCTCCATACGAAAAAACTATCCACAAAGAAGGAGTTTGTAAGAGACAAGATACTCTTGCTTTCCTTCCTCCCAGCACTGACTTCTGAGAACATGACTTTGCAAGCCTCTTACAAGGTATGAGAGATCATTGCACAGCACAACCATGCGTTGTATTACATGTCCTCCCATGTTTTTTTGGTTTGTTTTTTTGAGTCAGAGTCTCACTTTATTGCCCAGGCTGGAGTGCAATGGCACGCTCATGGCCACTGCAGCCTCAAACTACTGGGCTCAGGCGAGGCTACCCTTCCACCTCAGCCTTCTAAGTAGCTAGAACTACAGGCCTGCACTACCACGCTCAGCTAGTTTTTTTATTTTATTGTAGAGTCGAGGTCTCACCAAGTTGCCCAGGTTGGTCTCAGACCCCCGGACTTAGACAATCCTCTAGCTTTGGCCTCCCAATGTGCTGGAATTACAGGCTTGAGCCACTGTGCCCAGCCTCCCAGTGCATTTTTAGCCAATCTATTCACAACTAGATGTGAATAGATTGTGGACCAGCTGATATCATGCAAAAATGGTGGCTGGTCTTTTTTAGGCCGCTTTATACTTTAGAAATTATGATTCAAACTTACTGCATGCTTCATTAGATGACTCTTTAACCCTAGCGTCTAATAAAAATAGTGTTCCTAACTGATTACATTAGAAGTTAGATGATCACAAAATACAATAACAGATAGTAAGACTTAAGTGACCTGTGCTCAAAACAATGAACTTAGTTTGCTGGGACAGGTAACTACTAAAAGCAAAACAATATGAAACCTCAATCCCATTTTTATGGGATTACAGAAGGATAACATTTTAGAGTTGAAAAGTCTTTAGAGATTTAAATTATATCTTTGCCTTTTATGTACAGATGAAGAAAATAAATTCTTACCCAGAAAGGATAGGCAATTTCCTAGTTATAAAGCATTTGTGTGGATGGGAATAGTGAACATATGGGCATGAAGAAATTGGAGATTATTTTTGTAGAATAGTATATCTGCGCAATCAAATTACAATAGTCTAATTGGGCATCCAATGAAGCCAACAGAGAGAAGAGGCCATGGAGGGGACAATTACTAGTTTGCTAACGATGGGAAGCTAAGAAGCTATTCCTTCAACAACGGCTTATTTTCATCTTACGCTGGGGAGACAGCGATTACCTGTGATTTACAGACTATTTTGCTGGATCTGTATACTGAGAAGCAACGCAGCAAAGGGTTTCTGGTCGCAGGCTCGAGCCAGCAGCCTGGCTTTGAACCGCTGGTTCCACATCTAATAACTGTATGATCCTAGGCACGTTCCTTCATCTCTTTGTGTCCCCCATCTATGGAACGAGGAGAACGGTGGCACTGACCTGCGGAGTCATCATGGGAGCTCAGTGCAAAACTCTTGGAAGCCTGCCTGACACACACAACCAAAGGACACGGAGAGAGAGGTTGCCCAGACTCTGGGATGGGTGCAGGGTGCTTCTGTGCACATCACCTGGGGCCAGCTTTGGTCCCTCCATGGGGAGGCACCAAGACACTGAAGTGCCTGTGTGAACTGCACACGCCAAGCCTGGACCCAGACTCCCTGGCCGCCAGTCCAGCATCTGCAGATGTTCCCTTCCTCAGCACCCACGCGTGCAGGAGGCAGGCATCTGCATCTCCAGGCTCCGGTCGTTTGTACCACCCAGGAAGTCATGAGAAAGGAACAACTTGTGCTAAGAAAGATGGCCAGCCTTTATAGACAAACTGATTATTTGCAAGCACAAAATGAAATTAATTTGGGATTATTACAGGAGAGACATGAGTAAACTGCAGTTATTAGGGCATAATGCAGTCACATTAATTCAAGTTAGTGAGTAATTATCCCTGCTTCCATTTTCTGTTTTAACCATTTAAGAGGTCTGCCTCAATGGGGTTGAACTGAATGGAGGAGATTTCACTCCACGAAGAGAGAAACCACGTATTTAGATAAGGTAGTCCCTGCCAGGACATAATTTATCAAAAAAATTATGCCATCTCTCCCTGGACATTATGTCGGCTTTGCACACAGAGTTGAAAATATGAAGTAATTGGGTTATTTATGACAGAAGCCAGAACCTATCTTCATATTTCATGGAAATGCTTTTTGCACTTCTGTGTGCATTTTTTCCCTAAATTATGTGTAATCCATAATGTTGTCTTAGTTTATGAATAACGATTATAATGTGAACAGCAATTATCTTTTTGTAAGCTTACTATATGCAGGCCCTCTTATTATCAAAACAAACAAACATTTTGTTTAATCTTCATAACACTCTGGAAATTTTATTAGAAGAGGAAATTTGACCAAAAAGATATGAAAGACCCACAAGGAAGGCAAGCAAGAGGACAGAGCCCTGGTGTGCTGACCCCTGTTCACACTCCTTACGCGCTTATCATAATGCCGTGCTCCAGGTCCCATGCATTCACATTTCTGACACGCATGGTTCAGCCACTGTTTCAAACCCCGACTCCCTCTTTTCCTAGATGTCTCCTGACCAAATCTGCTGCAGAAGAAAGGCTTTCCACCCACACCTGCACACGTGTCCTCGGGCGAGTTCTGGCCTTGCCTGCGGGAGCCTTTGCTCTGCACTTGGCCCCAGGGTGGGCGGCTCCCCGCTCCGCTCGGCACGTCTCCCCTCACTCTCCAGATTGTACCGCCCTGCCGTCAACCTACTGGCATGTCCGTATCTTCTCAAAGGAGGAACGTGCCAATCCATCTTAGAGACTCGGTATCGAGTGCAATGCTGAGCACATTATATGCCCTCAAAACGTATTTGACTAAGTAATTGGAAGGGGTAATTCTGGTTACACTTCTCTTTGTTTCAATTAGAGCTTCTACATGTGGTTATTAAGTTTCCAAAGCAGATGGCTCCTCCTCAACTGGGAATAGAAAGTACCAGTCTTCCCAAGTCCCTCAGGGGCTATAACTGAGCGGTCTGGCACCCACCCAAAGTGTTGATTACACGTAATGAACAGGAAGACTGTCCATTATTAATAGGACATCCCACTATCACTTCCTAACATTTACTATGTGCTAATTAGTTTGTGCATGTGATCGTGCCGAATCCTCCCACAACATTTAAGGTGGTATTTGCTTTCATGCTTTTATAGACAGAAGAACTGAAACTCAGCAAAGTAAACTGCCCAGAGTCGCATGTCAGAACTCAGACACTACCTCCCATCTCTCTGACGAGAACTAAGTCATACTCTCTCCTTCAGGGACGGTGGGGCAGCGTGTGCTGATGGACGGCCCGCATGACTGCTGGGCCCCTGGCGGGAGCAGTGGCCTCGTCCCCAGGCACCATGGCATCGCCTCACGGCGTCTCTCATACTGAGGGGCGTGAACTTGTGGCGACTGTCTGGCTTAGCCTGCAGTGGAGCACACAGGTGTGTCGCTCCTGGCCACGGACGCACCTGAGGTCCTAGTCCTCTCTTCATCGTGAGGGCTGCTGTGCCATGATCCCAATGGCCCAGCAAGAGCTGGAGTTTGACGTAATACTACCACGCATGTAATTTACTGGCTTCCACTCAATCTGATGACACCTAAATATTAGAAGGTCATCAGAGAAAAACAAGAAAATAAATTTCCCCGTAAATGAACTGTGACTAAAGTAATTTTTCCTGATACATTGATAAATGTGGTGCAGGAGGTGAAAAAGTGGCAGATGGCATTTTTTGTGCCCTTAACGTATGGGCACAAGCGACCTCCAGCTTCCAAAATGCCTTCATCGGACAGAAACTAAATGAAGTTTCAAAGAAAAGGTCAACCCAAGACAGGAGTGACTCCCAGGGCTGAAATGGAACAGGACCCAACAATAAACAGAAGTCTTTCCAGCGAAGCACACAATAAGTAAAACACCAAAGACACAGACAGAAGGACTCCCTTAAAGTAGAAGAGTTTTCAGTCTCCCCCCAGAAGGACTTAAATATTATTATTTATTAATTATGCAAAGCTTTAGAGGCACATGGCTTTATGCCCCAGGTTGAATATCATATGAGAAACAAAAGCAGTGTCCTGTAGGAGTTAGGTTTAGGAGCAGCCTGAGAGCAAGAGGAAAGCGCAGACTATTTCACAAAAGGAAGTTTGTTTACAAAAAACAATTCAGCGGGCTGCTTTTTGGAGAGGACCGTTTCCAGCAAGTCTTTCAGTGGCATTACTTTGACAACCAATCACAGCTGCAAAAAATACAGAAATTGACACGAAGGTTGACGTAATGAGAATTTTCCAGTGGTCTCCTGATTCCCATCCTACCTATCTCCAGTGCTAGCTACCCAGTTGATCAGGTCTGAAATATTTTCCTGGTCATGACTGAGGGCCAACAACTGTGTAGGCACCTAATTCCCTGTACAAAAATCCATTTGCGTTTAAAATGTCGTGAGTGATTTCTTTCCTGTGCTGAACAGAGACATACACATCTTAGACATGCCTTATGAACAATACTATATAACATTTAATTCTCTTTTGTGTTGTGAGTGTTATTTTAGAAACACCAACAGTCAAAATATTCCATAATTTTCTTAACTCTGGCTTGATATTCTTTCATTTTTCTAACATATGAACAACCCCAAAAGGGCTCCAACAGAGATCTTTCTCCTTACGTAAAGAAAGGACGACAGAGAGAAAAGAGAGGAAAGCAAAAGGCTCACAGCACTCTTTCTTGGGTTAAAAAAAGTCTACTTGAATCATTTAAAAATCTCCAATTGAATAATAACAATTAAAAAACACAAGACGAATAGTAAAATAGCTCTTAAGTAGACCATTAGCGATTATTAGAGAAAGGAATTTTGGCTTCCGAGGCAGCGTTGGAATTGTTTTTGACGTGATGTTCCATAACATATCATATTCATCCATTATAGCGTCAGCAAGAAGAGTCTAATCAAATAATAATGAAGAGCAGACACTTTCCCAACCATTTAATTCTTTTAATATTTCAATATTCAAAAATGATAAAAAGGCCATAGCTATTGTGAATAATGTAAGCTGTACTTTAAATAATGACACAAACATGTGACCCTACAAAGTTTTGTACATTTTAATTAAAATGACTGCGATATTAAATTGCTTCATCAAAAATTTCCCCCAATATTTTGATCCTTAAATATGCTATGCTGTGTAGTAATTCCAGCAATGTTACTGGTAGTTATAAATTCTTTCTGAGGGGACGGGTTATTTTTATGCTTAGCTTATAGCTGATTTTATGATCAGTAAATATTATTTGTAAGGGAAAATCTAACATATTTAACAGCTATTGTATATTTTATTTCTAAAACGTGGTGATAAGTGAAAGCATAATGGAATCTCTCTGGATGCAGCGTCAAAAGATAAGTAAGGTTTGTGCCAAGAACTACAAACTTGATAAAGGTTTGTGCCATGAACTACAAACTTGATAAAGCATTTAACTGCAGTTTCAATCTCTGAAAAATGGGAATACACCAACTTCCTATTTGCTGTTATTATTAAATGCAACAGTGTAAATGAAGGTTATTTGTGAGGCATGAAGGTCACGCTATGATAAGTATCAGTATTATTGTGCCTCAGAAAGAGAAAATACTGAAAAGAAGATTCGTTATCCCTGTCCTGAAGGGGATTCAACTCTGCTGGAATAGACAGCATTCGCCTCATTGTCTGATTATTATGCTAGTAAAGGATGATGAAATAATTGGGGTTAGGTCTGAGAAAGAAATCCCACGGAGGTATCGCAAGTTGGTCACGTAGAATGAGGGGATGTCAGAGGACTGATGTGCTAACTAGGACTGCCATGATTCTGCCGTGCTGCGAGAGAGACAGCTGACTTTCATCTAGAGAAATAATCGAGCAATAAACGGAGACCCATCATACGTGCTAAAGACAGAGAGGACATTTTATTTGATGTGGACATTCCAGGCCCCTGCCGACGTTTAAAGTGTCTGTTCGGTCCCTTCAAATGTGCATGCCAAATAATAACAAAACAGCAAGATGTTTTGGTTTTTCCGCAGTCTCCACATTTTAGTGTCAACTAGAGATTATATATATAAGCAAATAAAGGAAAGCACGTAGATGATTTGAAGAAATATTATTTTGAGACACTCCATCGCTCTTTAAAAATAAATAAATAAATAAATAAATAAGACAATCTTACCCTTATTTTAAGAAGATATGATTTCAAAAATCCAAGTTAATGTCAACTTTTTAAGTAATATGTTCTAAATCAATTAGGATGGTCGGTTTGATTAAGACAAGAGAGAATGAAGGTTTGAAGTAAACGGTAGGTGCTCTTAATAAAATATTATCATATGATCAAAATTAAACAACTCAATAGTCAGGGTGCTGTACAGTCACAAAAGTAAAATGATAATATTGGTTCCCCTAAGATTTCATATGGAAAGACAATTTCTATTTTGTACCATCAGTCAAAGACAAATATTCAGGCATAGTGATACTAAAAAAAGATGAGCAAGGATCAAATAACAAGAATTATGGTGCTGAGGAAAAAAATGGGAAATAGTTGAACTGCTTAGATTTGCTTTGAACAACAATTATAGTTAAGTTCAATCTGGAACCAAATTTTAGGCAAACAGCAAGGTAAGATTAAGCAGTAGTGAGGAAGAAAGCAAATTTTGGAGTTATAGAACAAATGTTCTCGATTTGGAGCATCGAGATTTGTGGCTGTGAGTCTATCATTGTCAATCATTAACTCACCAAGTGCAAAGTGCAGGCAGACCACAACAGTCCTACCGCAAAAGCTTGGTAAGGGTAAACGCCAAAACTAGCGGCACCAAGACAAACCACATAGAAAGCCAGTCAGAAGGGAATTTAGGGCCAAGATGGTGAGGAGGGTATCCATAGATCTGGTGAATTAGCCTGATATTCAATTAATAAGATCTACCATTTTTTGAGCACATCTGTTTGCCAGGCAGGGTTTGGGGATAGTTATACAATTTGAAGGGTGCAGTATTAAAAAAATATACAAAATTAGAACAAAATTTAGACAAAAATGAAGTACAAATTTTTAAAACTTGACCAAAATCAGAAACTTCAAAAATCCAGAAATTTATATAATATTCTTATTACCTACCTGACTCATCTCATAATATTTATTTTTTACAAAGTTAAACTAGATATTCTTTCCCTCATAACATGTTAGTGACTTCATAATATCATTTTTTTTTTCAGGAGAAGAGAAAGATTATTTTAAATTTTCCTTAAAAACACTGTTTAGACTTGATTTCATTATACTAGTTTTGGGAAATACATTTCAGCACACCAACTCATTATTAGTTTTGTCCAGAAAATATTTTAGAACCATTATCAGTTTTGGAAAAAGCTCTATCAATTTTTAAAATCAGATCTGATCTCTTTGATATCAAGTCTTAGCTCTTTGAATTGAGAACACCATTAAACAACTTGTGGTCAATGTGCTCTTTTTGTTATCTTAATTTTATATAATCTTTGTCAAAGTTATTATTAAATTTAATCAGCAAGAAATAGGCATCTTTTCCAATGTATTTTTAAAATCCACTACTCTTACTGGGCGCAATGGCTCACACCTGTAATCTCAGCACTTTGGGAGATGGAGGCCAGGGGATTGCCCTAGCCCGGGGCTTTGAGACCAGTCTGGGAAAGTTGGCAAGACCTCGGCTTTCCAATACATAAAAAAAACTAGCCAGGAAGGTTGGCACACGCCTGAAGTTCCAGCTACTTGGAAGGCTGAGATGAAAGGCTTGCCTGAGCCCAGCAGGTCAAAGCTGTGATGGCTGTGAGAGTGCCACTGCCCTCCAGCCTGGGTGACAGAGTGAGACTCTGACTTAAAAAAAAAAAAAACCCCAAAAAATCCACTACTCCTCATCACTTAGGGTAGTCCTGGAAAATATTTTCACAGGAATAACTAAAAGTAAATGCTATATACAGAAGTAACTAAATTACATTTTTTAAAAAACCCACTAAACGTCAATCAAATGACTCCTCAAATCAATTTTCTTTTAGGTGACCACTCCAGTGTCTTCTAACATAAAGGGAAAGTGTGGAAAAACACACTGGTCTTAACTGATGCAAAATGCCTTATCTATACAGATTGGATGGATGGATGGAGATAGATACATGGTAGATAGAGGATAGATGATAGATAGATAGATAGATAGATAGATAGATAGATAGATAGATAGATAGATAGATTTACAGTCATATAAACACATTGGTATGGTCATTTCCAGAACCTTGGAAACTGTTCACGCAAAAGAGTGGCTCTGAAACTTAACTTTTATTAGCTTCGGGGAAAATCCACTTTCTGTTAACAGTGTTCTAGGCATTTTTCAATATTACTTTAATCGCATCACACTGCCTCTAGAATGTGGAAAGCTGTATCCTGCTTCTGAAACGGGCTTCTCCTCCTTCCTCCCAATTCTGCCTGCAAGGTACATTTCCCCTTTCCTCCCCTAGTACCCCGACACACACATACTCACCCTCTGTGTCTCTCTCCCTCTCCCCCCCCCCCCTCTGTTTCGCTCTCTCCCCCGCCTCTTTCCCTCTCACATAGGTATGCACACTTTGGAAGGCAGGCCTCTTGTGGCTCACCTCTCCTTGGCCTTCATGTCTTACAACAGACCTGAATTTCTCCTAGGGATAAGCCTTGAACTCTCAAATTCTGTTTGGGAACACTTCCCATGTGCTCTCCGCACACTCCACTTTCTCTAGACTATGCCAAAGACCACTGTGGGATTATCTGCATCCTTCATTGGTTTATTTTCTATGAAGGCAAAATCCTTCCATGTCCTGTTCATAGATGAATATTCAGTATCAAGGAAAGTTCCTGCATTAAAATAGTTGTTGGGTAAATATTGGGTAAACAAGTGAACAGATGAGAGGAAGGAATTCTAGATGAAATGGGTGACTCGTTATTCATGTCCTGATACACATCCTCAAAACTGTGATTACATAGAGACATAAACTGGTAGATACAGATGCATATACTTAGCTTATAAATTAAAGGTATATTATTTAGGAAAAAATGAGTAATTATGAAATAGAGAAAACAGTCCTGAAATATGGCTACAAGGTTTAAAATAAATCTTCATAAAAAACGTAGCAGGCTAAAGTGGTCACCTTACTGAAATTCTGGAAGACAGACGGATGGTCCATAAGGGAAATGCAATTAGCTGCACATTTATTTAATGTGATGGAGACTGATTACTCGATAACGTTGACGGTACTATATAAGGCTTGCTATTTTACGATAATAGAATATTACGGAAAAAGTACACAAACAGGGTAGAGGTTGGAAGTTTGCCCAGATAATATTTATATAGATGAATATTAAAACACGATAACAAACATATGGAGTGCATATTCAAGTCATAAGAAAATAGTTGGTCTTAAGAAAAATTATTTTAGCTCCTTTTCCTCTCTTTCACTTAGTAATGTGGAAAATATTAGCATTTTTCAGATAATCTGTGACATGCAACAGTGGTCTTACTATATATGGATGACTTGTTTCAACATGTTTGGATAGCTTTTATGAGTGTTTATAAACTAAGCATTCTGCTATAAAGACTTTTAGCTATTGGAGTGTAGTGTTGACAAAGACCTGCTACAAAAAGCTGTACATTTTTTAAAAGATTATTTTTAATATAACAAATTAAAATAGTGCAAAATGATATTAGAGTATGTGATCAATATGTCTAGGAATAATCAATAGATTGTTCCCTGGACATCGATGTAGGAACAGATATTAGCTTTAAAAAGTCTTCACTGGTCAACAAAACACATATTAAAATGTAGAAATTGGTTGATGTATATATATAAAAAAACCTGGCCTCAAACTTTATACTTTACTTGCACCGTGATAACAACTGGTGGGAGAGCAGTTAAAAAGCGCTGACTCATAGTCCTGACTCCAGAATTTGGTATTGTGATGTCTTAAAGATTAGGTAAAAGTTTTATTATTCATTCTGTTGCACTGTGTGAAATTATGTTGGCCTAGAGCTAGGTTGAAAAATCACAGACCTGTGAATGTGACCATTATCTGGCTGCGTAAGTGCCTTTTTATTCATTCAAATCTGTGTGCTCAAGTTTGAGTTTATATCACACTTACGAGACGTTTCTTAACGAATGTGCTCACCTGAAGGGGTGAATGTTCCAAACACTGCAGAGGCAACACAGACCCCAAATGCAATAAACTGAAAGGTCTGGTGTCCGCCGTGCTGGAGCAGGGTTTTGAAAACTCACCCCGAAGCCTGGAGTATTTGGCCTGCCAGAATCTCAGCTTTCTTTTTTTTTTTTGAGTTGGAGTCTCACTCTGTCGCCCAGACTGGAGTGCAGTGGCTGCTCCCGGCCACCGCAGCCTCGACCTGCTGGGCTCAGGCGATCCTTCCGCCTCAGCCTTCAAAGTAGCTGGAACTACAGGCGCGTGCTACCCACACCCGCCTGATTTTTTGATTTATTGTAAAGATGAGGTCTTGCCTGCCCAGGCGGGTCTCGAACCTGCGGGCTCAGGCAATCCACTCACCTCAGCCTCCCAAAGGCGCGGGATTACAGGCTGAGCCACCGAGCCCGGCTTCAGCTTTCTTATGAGTACCTGGGGACAAGAGAGCTGAGAGAAGCAAGTCCTACGGAAGTTAAATTTTCTGGCTGGATTGTGTTAAGTAGCAGAGTCCTGTACAAGTTCTCCTCTGTCTTCGAGTTTTTCTCCACCGTATGCCAAGAATATCAAACACTCTATTTGTCATCAATGTTTCAGCAACTTGGGAGTGCAGAGTATGTCTTGCAAAGTGCCACTTTCGTGGACTTACTAATGTAAGTAGCATATTATGCAGAGCCATAAAAGACATAGCCCTGGGGGAGGCCTTAGAAGTGAGTGACCTAGTCACTTTGGAAGGGTTTAGCTAAGTCTCAGATCTCTGAAATTATGAGAATTAGACTCAAAATTGATAGAACAGTATTTCTGGTAGACATTTTGTGTCATCCTCAGTGTTTGGGGATAATTTTGTCTTGTCAAGTCACCTCTAATAGCCCCAGTTTCAGGATCATGAGAAAAGACAAAATAAGAGTGACTCAGAACTACAGGCTTTTCTACGTGGCATTTCAGTTGTGGTGGTCACTTCAGTCAAGTGCCCTGCCAGCTATCCACATCCTGTACACACTCATCTGTTGCTCGTCATGAAACAGTGTGCTTTATATTGGCATATCAAAGCATGACAAGATAAACTGATTTGCACTAGGCAAACAACAGACTTTGAACCAGGTAATGAAAGTTCAAATCATATGCCTTTCACCTTTTTTACAGTCAGCAAAATAGTTTTTATGGGGACACAGATGTAGTTTTGCTTTAGAAGAGACTTACTTTCTGTATGACCCACCTAAAGGTCCTTGCTTCTGTTAGGGTCTGCTCATGGATTGAGGCTTCCGGTAACTTGAGCTCAGATGATCAATTTCTACTTGAGATTCACTAAAATATCAATTTGTCCTTTTGGAGAAGAATTGTGGGAAGTATTAGTTATAGCGCCCTCTTAATATTGCTTGCATAGAGTTAAATACTTTCAGCAGACCAACCTTGGGCTTTCAGGTGGTGCAGTCTATAACGTTTAGCACTCTGGCCAACCAAAAGATGCAGTGGAAATTAAAGTAAATGGCGGCAATACAGGAGACATCCTACAACTGGTGAACAGAGCCCACTCAAGTGCTTAAAAGTTTACAAATTAATCTTATGGTAATTACATAAGTAAATACTACCTAAAACTTGCTGTAAAGAGGTGTGACGTGCAGGAAAACAGTGATGTTTCCTCTAGCTACACCTATGTGGTGCCTATGATTTTCGGAAGTATTTTTGATGCATCCTGCTCAGTTAGAGGCTTGCCTTCTGAAGCGTCAGGGTTTTTCAAGACAAGGTTCTCCTGATTATTCGGAGAACTAAGCTCGTATTCTTGTGTTGTAGAAATTAACTCTGCTTGCCACTTATCTCTGTGACAAGCCAGGGACAAGGGGCCCAGCGAGTGCACCGAGCCAGGGAGCATGTGAGCAGTGTGAGGTGTGCCACTTCCTGTTGGTTGGAGCACCTGGCAACTGTCTCCCTTCCCTCCTGCATAATGAGGCCGCCCTGTCATCCTGGACACCTCGGTAACGGTGAAGACCAAAGCTCCTCTATTACTATGTTGGACACAGATTATGGGAAGAAAGAAAACTGGATGGCTTGAAGCTGCTGAACAGTAGGGGTGTCTTAGGACACTCTGACGGGTCAAAGTTATCTCCATTTCAAATTTCAGCAACACTCCCTGACAACACTGCTGAGGAGGACGGCTTGCATGGACCTAAAACCAAGCAGGCAATAATCCACGGCATCCAGGATGCTGAGGGTACAACAGTCAGCATGACCACAAACACTCATTTTTGTCTGTTGCCACGTGGACATTGTTTCTCTCTCTCTGCTTCATTTCTTTATTTTCCCTCCTGGGACCTGGACCACCCTTAGGCTTCACTGGTGTTTCACACTCAAAAACAAAATAACCTGCATTATATGACTCAGATGTAATCTTCCTTGCTAGGTCTCTCAATTTCTAAACTGCAAAAATTTAGTAATTGAAGAGGCATATTGAAATCGAATACTAAAGGTACAGAATAAAAAGGACAAATAGTCTTTTGAGGTTTTTGTTTGTTTCTAACACAAAAATGTATTTATCTACCTCCACAGAATAACTTTTATGTTTGCGAAGTAATTTGAGGTTCAGGTTTAAAAAGTACACTGAAATACATAAATACACATATGGACTAAAGAAGGCCCACGGCAAGACATTATCTCTAAGGTTTCTTTTACAGCGTGAAGTAGCCGAAATCTCTGTTGACAAGAGCAGAATAACTGCAAAATTTTTAAAAGGAAAAATTTTATTATAGCATGGGTTAGTGAAAAGGCTTTGAAATAAAAATACTAGGTTTAGTTCTTGTTCTGCGACTGGCTCACCATATGACCTAGACCAGTTAATGTACATGGAGGGCTAACATCTATTCTGCTAATTGATAGGGTACTTAGATCCAATGAAGATAGTGTGTTGAAAACATTGTGCATTCCAAACAACCTGCACTCACATATGCAAGTATTTTCAAACTCTATTACTGTTAAGACTTCTCCTAGTTTCTCTTTCCATCTCCTCAGATCTCCTGCTCCTCCCAAATCAATGGAAAAACATAAGTAGACTATGACTGGTAATGCCACCAGTGAGTCAGGCTGTAGTGGGTGTTACTGTGATAGCTCACATTCATCATTGCTGTGGTAGAAAATGTGCATTTGGTTGTGGTTGAACAGTTCACATCAAAACAAAAGCTCATCTGTGTGACAGAAACTCTGTTGTGTTGGGCTTTGAACATAATCCAAGACACTCAAGACAGTAGCGAAATTAGGCATTTGGAAAAATCAGAGTAAGAAAGGCATTTTTGATGCTTATTTGCTTCAAAGGATGCTCTGATTTTGTTAATTGCCTCAAAGAGTGCTTCGATTTGCTATTTTCTGCAAACAGTATTCTAATCTAGTTTATCCTCTGAGTTGCAGCTGTGTTCGAGTATCCTAATAGGTTTGGTGCATGCTGAACTATTCTTCTGCAATTAATTTACTTGGTGCTTCATGTGAAATGATTTACACCTATTTAGAACTAAATTGGAAGCCATTCCGCTATGGCTTGCGAAGTTATTAAGACAGCATTTAGATGACATTAATTTGCACTTAGACAGTATCTTTTATCAAAGGATCTCCAAGCACTCTATGAAGGCACATCATCATTAATGAAGAAAAGCAAAAGAATGGAGCACTGCATCCCGGAGTGATTTGCAAGGTAGGAACTAAAACAAAAAGGTGTTCTTATTGTTGACTGTGCGAGAGGCCTGGTGCTTAGTGCCTTTATACGCGACCTCCACCCACTTTTCGTTTTCTCTCCTTGTCTCGCCAGGTTTGGGGTCTTCATCTCCTTCGACCACAAACCCACACAGCCATCCTCAGACTTACAGGCCGACATTGTCTGAGCCTTCTGCTTTCTGATGTTTAATCTTCTCAATGATTACTTTCTGCCTTTTAAGTATCCCTGCCTAAGACTATCGTTAACCTCCCCGGGAGGCACAAGGATGTGAATCTGCCTTCAATGAAATGGGTTGAAACTGCCAGGCCTGCTTCTCAAGTGTTTTAACTGCCTAGAGGTTCAAGTGCCTTCGGTGAAAGGACAGTCAAACCTAGGGGACTTGGGTGTTCATTCAGTAGCATAACAACCCAAGCACACGTTCTGTAGCTATGGATTGCTAAGGAAACATTTTGCTTTTCACAGCAAGTTTTTCTTTTCTATATAGAAATTTGCTTGTATTGTATCACACAGACAAACATACATAAATTGGAATGCCTTAAAAGTGACAATGTTGTAGATACAATTTTATAATGAATTTCAAGAAAAATAAGTTCTAGGCTCAATTTGTCTTCTTATTCTCTGCTGTGTTTATTTGCTTGAATTGTGCTGGAAAGAAGATCTCCAGTTAATAATAAAATAAAATCTTCTTAAACCAAAATTTATAACTTGGTTACAGAATAATCCTGCTTCTCTCTGTAAACACAGATTTCTGGTCATTCTGAATCTTTGGAATGTAACCAATTCATGTTGTCACCAATAGAGTGGCAGTTGATTGTCAGGGCAGTGGAAGCCCTGACTTCATCAGAGATGCTGAGATTGGTATAAAGTCTTTATGTGATTTACAAAAGGTGCAGCTCAGTGCTGGAGATTACAGTTTGGTGAACAGGTATGGGCTGGATTTAAGATGCTACCTTACTCTGTCAGTCAGTCATCCCTGTGCAGCGAACTCCCTGGACAATTGAATGTGTCAGTCCTGGTTTTTACATATTAGAGACTTGGAAACATGTCTGTATTTCAGAGTGTACTGTCTACTCTAACACTAATTACAAAGATTTTAATGAATGACCTACCCAGACACCTCATGAGGACCCTTCTCTGGAAAGTGACTTTCTGGTTGGGTATTATCTCTGGATCTTTCCCTCCTTCAAGTAGGAATGAAAAGGAAAAAAGACTCAATGAAGTTAGGCCATTCTGTGTCTCTTCATGAGCTAACCCTTCATCCTGAGCTCTGCCCATCAAGTAAAGATGGAATTTTACTGTCAAATAAGTTATTTTGCTTAACCTCTCCTCTACTTGGCTCCTGGAGTCTGTTCTTCCCCTGACATTGGCACTATCTATGGGTCTCAGTTTTTTGAGCTAATGAAGATGACAGGAAGCTTTGACTTCCTTTGGGAGGATATTCTTAAGCATTCTTTAAAAGGGCATATTGACCCTAACAAACAAGCAGTTCTTGTATATGTCACAGGATTTTTTCTTCGCATAAGTCCGGTACAGTTTTATAATGTAATGGTTGTATGATTCCAAGCTCACAGCAGGAATAAGGAGCCATTTCCAGTCAGAGGGAGAGTTCAAAGACCAAAGTTGCCTGACACAGGTAGCTTGCGGGGAGTGGAAGGCATGAAGTTGTGACAGGTCAAGCTACCAAATTAGGACATTTGGGATTCATCGTGTAATCAGTGGGGAGGAAACACGGTGTTTAAAGGGTACTCTGAGATAGGGAGGATGAAGGATGGAATGAGAGAAATCAGACTCCTGCTTCAGAACTCCCGGGCGACCTGCATTCTGGAGACCAGGCTAGAACGAGAAGATCCTTAGGGACCGTACACCCTGAAGGAAGATGAGCCACGCAGTGAAAGTGAGCCTGGAAAGAACACACAAAACTCAAGAAACGCAGACCATGCTCGCCAAGGAGAATCAGAGTGCACTCGGAGCAAAGGTGGGCAACACGACACAAACATGCCACAGAGGGTCCTGGGGGTAAGACTGGCAGCACCACCTGCAGGGACCACAAAGAGTCACACATGGCCTTCCAAGGTGGAGTCACTGTGGTCACCTATATTGACTACCAGTTTGCTCGAGTTGCTGCAACAAAGTAACACACACCGGATGGCTGAAACAACAGACATTTATTTTTTATAGCTCTAGAGTGTAAAGGCTGAGATCAAGCTGTCGGCAGGTTTGAGGGCTGCCCTCTTGACTGGGAGCTGGCTGTCTCCCCCTCTGTCTTCACACGGTCCTTGCTCTGTGTTGTGCCTGTGCTGATTGCTCCTCTTTTGAGGACTCAGTGCCACTTCATGACCCCACCTTCATGACCTCTTTAAAGACCCCCATCCCCAGATACAGTCACATTCTGAGGTCCTGGGGGTTGATGTATGGGTTTTAGGGGGACACAGTTTACTAATAGCGACCACGAAAATCGAACAGCCAAAAGAGTGAAACTGCCTGTGCCTTTAGTTTTATTATCCATGCATTTTATGATAAATACACATCACATGTTTAAGAAAAAACTACTTTGAAGCTATCCCTGCTGATAGCCTACATCTCAGAAATGTGAACTTTCTGCTGAGCTACCCGGCTCTGAAGTCTCGCTTCTTAGTTCTTGGTGCAGGTGATCTTGAAACTTTTATACTACAATATAAGAGCAACAGCAAAACATACCTTGATCCGCTGTGGCCCAAACTTTGTTTAGACTTCATTTGGTGATGTCATGATAATCATTTACTGTGCTTGGTCTTCCTAATCACAATTGGAAATGACTTCAAAATCATCCTACCCTGGTAAAAATTTCAAACCCTGGGAAGTACCTCCTCTTATTATTTTGTTTGTTTTTGGGGTGGAGAGCAAGAAATAGTTGACTCATTTTAAAATTAATAAATAATCGCAAAGTCTGGCCACTTCCAGTAGTCAGCATATTCTGTAACCTGTTTTCTAAATCTTGTTAGAACATGTATATCTGAATTTGATTCCCTCATGAAATTGTTAGAAAAGGTTATCCATTTCTGATTTAAGTGCTTTCATTATCTTTCCCAGCAGTGATTTTTACACTTTGGTATTAATTAGAACCACCTGAAGGGCTTGTTAAAACAGATTGCTGGGCCCCGTCCCCGAGGTTCATATTCAGTCTGGAGTGGACTCCGATAATGCGCATTGTGAGTGAGTTCTCAAGAACGTCGCTGCTGGGTCAGAAACCACCCTGTGCCAGCTTCAGTGTCTGTAGCCCTAAAATCAAAGTACGCCATTTTACTTTGAAAATATGTGTTTCACTATAAAAATAGATCATTTTGGTTGAAATAATTCATGTAAGTCATCATTATTAATGATAAAAAATTTCAGGAAATAATCATAAAATGTGTGGTGTCTCAGAAGATATGAAATTAGTTGCGGTGATCATCACCAAAAACCAATTCAAATAATCAATAATTCTATGAAGTCAATGTATATTAGAATACTTGTTGATTGGGCTCAGTGGCTCAGCCTGTAATCCCAGCGCTTTGGGAAGCCGAGGTGAGTGGACTGCCTGAGCCCGTGGATTCAAGACCCGCCTGGGCAACTTGGCAAGACCTCATCTCTACAATAAATCAAAAATTAGCTGGGCATGGTAGCGCATGCCTGTGGTTCCAGCTACTCGGAAGGCTGAGGCGGAAGGATCGCCAGAGCCCAGCAGGTCGAGGCTGCGGTGGCCGGGAGCGTGCCACTGCACTCCAGTCTGGGCGACGGAGTGAGACTCCAACTCAAAAATAAAAAAGAATACTTGTTATAAGACCATGTGTCACCTGGCCTTTAGCCATACTAGTGTGAGGACAATAAAAAGTAATGTAGATTAATGTCATATCTATCAGTGAATTCCTTTACTAAGTGATATATTTGGGTCCATGAAATAAATGTTTGTTTCCAGTTCATAACGTGTGATATTAGAACACAAAGCCGAGAGCTTACACACAGCATCAAGAATATGCATGCACACCCTATCTCTTGGGCATCAGGTAAATTATAAAAATGTGTAAAGGACCAAACATAGTGGGGGTGATTATTTCCTTTTTCTCATTGCCTTAGAATTGAGGCTAAGGACCAAAATGGAAATAAAAGATGCCCTTTCCCATGCCTATCTATCAATATAAAAGAAGACTGAAAGGAAACAGTTTGGCAGCTTGCAAAGAATTTGGTATTTAAGAGATAATAATCATGTTTAGAACTAAGGATGCCTTTAAGAAACAAGACGCAGCAGAATGTTGGCCCAAGCCCCGCTTCTTTTAGGGAGGCCAATCCACCACATATTTATGGAAATGTGGACTTTGCTTTTGACCCTAACACTGGCAATATAGGTGGAAAGCTGACTAAACGCACTATGATAATTACACCGAAAACTGCCTTGCTCAAGGATTTAAGATCTCCAAACATACAGAAAGCTCTGGTTCACCTTCAAGTTATAGAGAATTTCTTTTTTCTCTATGAAGAACAACTTAACATAACTTTCTTGCTCTTTACGAAAGCATTTCACAAAAATCTTAGAAATGGCAGGTTTTTAACATGGCATTCACACCATTTCTTAGGACTAGATTTTATTCCCCCTCTGTGTTCAGATGGAACATCGAATATATCAGATTTTCTTTTCACATTGAAAATCTATTTACAGACAATTAAGGGACTTAAATTCTTTTCTTTTCTGGTGGCCAAATTTAAAAACATGAAGCCACCGGGAGCGGTGGCTCATGCCTATAATCCCAGCGCTTTGGGAGGCTGAGATGAGAGAATTGCTCGAGCCAACGGTTTCAAGACCAGCCCGGGCAACTTGGTGAGACCTCATCTCTACAATAGATCAAAAAATTAGCTAGGCATGGTGGTGCATTCCTGTAGTTCCAGCTACTCGGGAGACTGAGACAGAAGGATCACCTGAGCCCAGCAGGTCTAGGCCACAGTGATCGTGAGCGTGTCACTGCACTCCAGCCTGTGCAACAGAGCGAGACTCCAGCTCAAAATAATAATAATAATAATAATAAAATAAATAAAAACCTGAAGCCAACTAATGTAAACCTTAGCGTGAAGGTACAATATTTCTAACCTTTGCTTCAGAGATTGATGCTTTCATATGATTTCTAGAAGACACACATTTTCATAGCAACCAAATGTATTAACTTTAGCATTTCTTGTCTTGAAATTTTTAAAAATCGCCAGGCTCGGTGGCTCAGCCTGTAATCCCGCGCTTTGGGAGGCTGAGGTGAGTGGATTGCCTGAGCCTGCGGGTTCGAGACCCGCCTGGGCAACTTGGTGAGACCTCATCTCGACCATAAATCAAAAAATCAGCTGGGCATGGTAGCACATGCCTGTAATTCCAGTTACTCGGAAGGCTGAGGCAGAAGGATTGCCAGAGCCCAGTGGGTCGAGGCTGCAGTGGCCAGGAGCGGCCACTGCACTCCAGTCTGGGCGACAGAGTGAGACTCCAACTCAAAAAATAAAAATAAAAAACAGAAATATTTAAAAATCACCAAGATAATTGATAATCTAAAAATCTATTTCCTTTCCAATATTATTTTCAGAAATATATTAAACTTTAAAATTTAGGATTTCATAATGAGGAGGCATTTAAGGCCTTATATTTCAAAATGCTCTCAGGTATCAAGGTGAAAAACCTGAGGATATGTTTTCATAATAAAATTAGTAATATTATATGGAGAATGGCCTATAATTTTAAATATTTTGTTGATATGTTTTCTATAAAATAGGCTTATTGCTCATATTTTGAAGAAACATGTCAGAGCTTTAAAATAATTTTTTTTACTATCTTCCTAGGTTTAGCAGAATTATTTTAATCCATTTAAAGGCATTTTTCTAGAGACAAAAATTATGAGGCGTCTAATTCCTTACTCGAGCAAATCCTCTAAGAATATATGCAAGCCAATGTTAGCGGGAACAAAGATTCTGCATTGGTTTTTGTTGTTGTTGTAGCTCTCTGTTTGAATTTAAGACAATCTTTGGTTCTGGATGAATTTTCTTTTTGCAAACATTTATTTGTTTTAACTCCTTTGAAATAAGCTCCAAGCACTTTGATATAGATAGAAAGCTTTATAGTTTCAACGGAGCTTTTCAAAGGACTCTTTTGCCCTCTGGTAAAATACGATTTTGCAGCATCCTACCAAGATAACCTACTGCCTCCCATTCTGGCTGTACGCATAGATATTTTTCTTCCCACCCCTAGATACTTCGCCTCAAAAAGGATAACAGCTTCGGAGGAAGGCACTATGCGTATGACTGCAAGCATTGTTTAAAGACCTTGCATCTTATTGCCGTGATGAGGAATAGGTGTTGGGCAGGGATTCGTATTTATTTAATTATTAATATTGATTAATATGTAGGTTCGGTTTTCAACCGGAAATCGGATTTTTGGAACCTCATGGGAATGACAGGCAGCACAGTCAATGAGTGTGACAGCAGTGGCAAACACTCAAAATGGCAAAAGGTGGGTAGTGTATCTGCTCCTATCTGTAAGAAGCTTATTTATGAACTTACCTTTCCTTGGTATCTCACTCACACTTTTACCTACAAAGGATTCCAGAGAGAGTTCTGTTCATTCACAGACCTTCCTACAGTATGTTTCAAGCTTCAAGGAGACCCCTCTTCTAGAGATGATATAGCTGTAGGATCCCCAAATATACAAATGTTTTACGAAAGGCTTTGCCTGGGACAATAAGGGTCTGATGCAAAGAAATCAGGAAAAACCTAAACAAAACAAAGCAGGAGAATGACAGTTGAAAGAGGAAACTATCTGTTCCATAGCAAATTCAGCTGTTAATGAGAATACTATTCACAGTTTCTTCCTCATGTGCTGGTGACATCACCCAGCCTTTTAGTGCTTGCATGCAAGTTCCCTAAAGAGTCTTAAATCTCAGTCTAAGATAAATTGTAACTGCTCATTGTTTGGCAAGATTCAATCCAATCGGGCCTTTGCAGAGATTTTCCTACATGCACATTTTCCTAACTCATCTGCTACTGTGCCTGTCTACTTTAAAACATACGGAGTATTTAAGTATAAAGTAGATTCTGCAAGGTACATGTTCTCAACTTGTTTTTATTTGGTTCCTGACAGTCAGATTGAAAGGGAAAGTCTTGACTATAAAAATGCATGTGGGAAGAAGATTGTTGTAGATACTTCCTGAACGCAATGAGTCTCATGTGACTTTCCTCTACTGAAGTCACGCGGCAGCCCACAACTGAGTTTCCAACTGAATTATTTCAGACCTAATACGTTCTTTTGGAACCTCTTTCCTCTTCATCCAACGGCTTTTCATTTGTGGTGTTAAGGGTCTGCACTTAGTCTTGCTATTTCAGCTCTATCTGTATACCCTGGGGAGCGGCCAGTGCTTAGAATGACTGATAAACTGGTTGACCTCTGTAATCTACATTTTAGAGAAATACATTGCAGCTGCAGATGTTTCCAAAGGTAGCAAATCTGTGAAGAAAATTAATCTGCAACTGGCAGATATTTTCTTATTAGTACAGTTTGGGAATATTCTCTTCGAAGCATGTTGCCTTCCTGTGAAATTCAAGAGCGCCGTTATCTCCCTCGCCTAGGCTCCTGAATCCTTCAGCATGGCACCAAGAAGCACTGTCATTTAAATAAATAGACACAAATGCAAACCCTGCTTTGTGGTTAGAGGGTGCAATTTAAATCTGTTGACTTTCATATTTGCTCCTTTCCATTTAATTCAGTTAGTTGCATAGCTGCTGATAAAGGTTTTCTAGTCTGGTGGAAGGCACAGTGAACGACTTGTATCAAAACTCAGAGTCAGTATAAATGTTGGCAGAAGATTTCATCCTGTTTGGGCATTTTATAGCATCTTAGGGAATTATTTTTCCCCTAAGGGCTTTATTATTAATGGGAACTGCCCACGTGCTTTGAGGGAAAAAAAGGCTTCCTCAATTAGAAGACCTTTCAAGAGAGTTAACAGAGAATTTATTTTTTCATTTAGGGAAGAGAATGCTTCCCATAAGAACACTGAATCTTTCATGGCTGACTTTCTTGCAAACACAATGTGTAAAAATTTTAGTTCCTTAAAAATTAAACAGACACTGTGAAATTTAATAAGGCTTAAAAGGGACCTGTCTTTAGTCTCCCTGTTTTCTCACCACCTGGTTCTTGTGATCATGGGTTATCAGCTCCACATACTAAAAAATCTTCATCTTCGTCAGAAAAAAAAAAGGCATGTTGAGCTCTTCCTGAGGGTTCTTTTTCAGTGGTTCTCAGCCTAGACCTGGAGTTACGTAGTTTTGCTCTCACTGTTTACTAGCTATATGATTATATATTTTCCTTTGCCTTCTGAAGCTCTGAATTTTCATTTGAGAGTCAATCTTGCAAAAGATGGATAAAATGTATTTAAACATCAAGCATGTGGTGGGTTCCTAAATGTAACCATTTATTTATTGCCATGATATTTACTTTTGTGTAAGTGAATTCAACCATATGTAAACTCAAAAAGTATAATTTCCACTTTGTTGCTGCTTGTCTCTGAATCAGGCTTTTGGGGCCTCAATTTATTCTAACACGCAATACTTCAACAAATGTAAATGACACACATTAGCTCACTTCATCAATACCACTGCTTTGGGATTTATTAGTTACAAAAGTATATTTCCTCAATTACATCCCATTCAGAACATAAAACTGCCATCTTGATTCTATAATGTTATACATTACAAGTAATAATAAAATGACTTCAATAACTTCCTCTAGACCTGCTATGTAATCATTATATACATTAAACTTCCACTGTTGTTTAATATGCTTTCATATTGGCTGCTTTGGGAAGTTTTGTTACATAAATAGAAAAATGAAAGGGCTGATTATTTTGCTCAACAAGAAGCTACATCATGAATAGGTAATTCAACACAGAAATCTGACCACTTGAGAACTCCCAAGAGATACAATCGATCTAATATAGTGATAATTACAGATTATAATACTTAAACATATTGTTCAATAAAGCAACTTACAAAAGATATTTTCTTAAAGTTACTATGGAATCAGCTTGATAACCACACATAGCATAAATTGTTTCTATTGTTAGAAACAACAACAAAGATTTAAATAAGATAAAGCTTTGGAAAAGAGTCAATGGAAAAGTTAATGACAGCCTAATTAAGAAGATTCTCTTTATTCAGACATGACTCTTTTGCATCCTCAACCATAGCATCATCCTGCCTTCATGCTTTACTCAAAACAGTGAAATCACCCTGGTCAATTTCTCGACGAGACCCCAAAGTTTCCGAGGGCACTCCAGCTCATTTCCCCTTGCTGTGCTGCCCTCTTAACACTGTCTTTAATTGGCTGTTGTTTCCTCCACCTGGGGTATGAGCAGCTCCTATCTTGCTTTCTGTTGTGTTTGCTCTTTCTGTCAAGAGTGATATTCTCTCTCATTTCTTGGGAGAGGGGGCTATGAAATTGTTCAAAGAATGTCCATTGTTCTGCAAGTCGTGAGGCATTAATTGTAGCTAGACTACACCCCCACCCACACAGGCTCACTCACAATCTAAATTTATATCACAACTGACCACTGTACGTGTGGATCATTCAAATATTAGTTCATTTAAATAGTCTATAAAATGCTTCTTCTTAATTGATAGCTTGATTATTTGATAAATAAACCAACAAAACCCAACAAATAAATAATTAAAATTCCAGAATTTGAAAATAGGGGAAGGCATCTTAAACTTCATCTAGACTAAATTCAGCTATCATATGTCCCCTCCCAAATAAGAGGCTTGAATTTCTGTTTTTTTCCCTTTTTAATTTTTATTTTGAAATTGTGGGGTTCAATTCAGGGTTAGGTGTACACATCTTCCTTGTATTTGATTTTGTTATTGATGAGGTGTGCCCCCCTTCCCCGTAACTTGAGTTTTTCAAGGAATTTGTTTATTTCACCTAAATTGTCAAACTTATTGTCTTGAAGTTATTTGTAACATCTCCCTTGTCCTTTTTTGTGTGTGTGTAATCTATAGATGTTCCCTCTTTCACACCTGACTGTGGCAGTTTCTATTTTGTCTTTGTTTTCTTGGTCAGGCTAGCTTCAGGTTTATTAATTTTATTAATCTTTTCAAGAAATAGCTTTGTATTTTCATAGATTTTTCTGTTTATTTTCTACTATAGTTGGAATCAATGTTATGGTTTAAATCAGTGATACAGATTTAAACTATATTCCTTTCTAATACTAATTTTGTGTTTAATTTGCTCTTCTTTTTCTAGCTTCCTAAGGTAGATTCTAAAGGTCATTGATTCTCTTTTTTCTAATGAATATTTAATCTACAAATTTTTCTCTTAGCACTGTTGTATTGCCACCTAGTTATGATGTGTTATGTTTCTATTCAAAATATTATTTACTTTACATTTTTTTTTTTTTTTTATTTGGGGTATTACTCTGTTGCCCAAATTGGAGTGCAGTGGTACAGTCATGGCTCACCACAGCATTAACCTCCTGAGCTTAAGCAATCCTTCTCCCTTAGTCGTCTGAGTAGCAGGGTCTACAGGCATGCGACACCACATTCAGCTTATTCTTCTATTTTTTTTGTGAGACAAGGTCTCGCTATGTTGTCTAGGCTGGAGTTATGACTCCTGGGTTCAAGTACTCCTCCTACATACATCAGCTTTCCAAAGTGCTGGGATTACATGCATGTGTCACTGTACCTGCCTGACTTTACTAGATTATATATGTTTTACAATTTCTGTTTATTTGTGGATTTTATTGTATTTATTTTATTTTTTAGTTATTGATTTTGAATTTAATTCTGTTATTTTTGTCGAATATACTCATCAGTTTTAAAAAGTTATTGAGAATTTATCCCCTAGTCTATCATTTGCCTTGGTGAAAATTCCATGTTATTTGCAGTGAGTATATATTCTGCTGTTGCAAGGCATTGTGTTCTATAAATGTCAATTAGGGAAGGTTGGTTAAGAGTGTTGAGTCTCTTGTAGTCTTATTGATTTTCTGTATACCTGTTGTCCCAGTAACTGAGGGAATAGTATTGAATTTCTAACTGTATTGCGCATTTGTCTATTTCTGCTTTCAGTTTGGCCTTAAATATTTTGAGTCTTTATTGGGTACACACATGTTTAGGATTGTTATATCTTCTTGATGAATTAACCATTATATCATTATCAAATGGCCTTCTTTATTTTTGATAATACTCTTGTCTGATATTTGTCTAATATCTGTCTCATATTAATGAAGCCTCTTTAGTTTTCTTATTTGTGCTTTCAGTCTTTTTAATCTAGCCTACTAATTTCTTCTTTTGAATAGGCTTTTTAAAAAACTATCCAATATAATAGCTGTATATGACTTCTGAATTAAAATTATTTCAGTCTCACTAGCCAGATTTCCAGCACTTAGTTTCCACATTTGGCTAGTTTAGTGGCTACCATATTGGACACTATAGGAATAGAAAAATTCTGTTGGGTAGTACCAGCTTAGATTATTTATGTGTAATATAATTATTGATCTGGATGGATTTAAGTGTACCGTCTTGCTCTTCCTTTTCTTTATGTCCCGTTTTTTCTTTGTTCATTTTCCCCCTCCTTTTCTTACCTTTTTTTGGATTAATTGAGGGTCTTTTTTAGCATTCTGTTTTATCTCCACGATGGCTTACTGGGTGTACCCCCTTTTTTCTGTTATATTATTATTATTTTATTTTATTTTAAATATGTGGCATACAGTTTAGGGTTAGGTATACAAATGTTCATTGTGCAGGTACCCTTGTTGATGAGGTGTGCCCCCCCCCGGTCCCCTGGCAGTTTCCCACTACTGCCGTTCTGGCCCCCACCCTCCCCTGGCAGTTTCCCACTACTGCCAATCTCTTTCTTATAGTATTATGATAATAGTTCAAGGTCCACTTATGAGTGAGAACATGTGATACTCAGTTCTTTGTTTCTGTGATAGATCACTCAGTATTATAGACTGTAAGTCCATTCAAGTTGCTGCAAAGTTCTTTATTTTGTCTTTTATGGCTGCATAATATTCCATCATGTATATGTACCACATTTTTTTTTTATCCAGTTCCTTTTTAATGGGTAGCATGGTTGGTTCCATGTTTTTGCTGTTGTGAATAATGCTGCAATAAACATGCGTGTACAGGTATCTAATCATAGAATGATTTGAGTTCCTCCGGATATATTCCCAGTAGGGGGATTGCTGGCTTATATGGGAGGTCGAATTTTAGATTTTTTAGGAGTTGCAACACTGTATTCCACAGAGGCTGTACTAGTTTATACTCCCACCAATAGTGTAGAAGTGTTCCCTTTTTGCCACATCCTCTCCAGCATCTGTTGTTTTTTGAGTTTTTTATGATGTACCCCTTAAAAAAAATTTTTTTTTTCTTTTTGAGACAGAGTCTTTTTGAGACAGAGTCTTTCTCTGTTGCCCAGGCTGGAGTGCAGTAGCGTGGTTATAGCTCACTGTAGCCTTGACCTCCTGTGCTCAGACAACCATCTAGCCTTAACCTTGAGTAGCTGGTGCAGGAGGTGCATGCCATCGTGCCTGGCTTATTTTTATTTTTTTTTGTAGAGATGGGGGTCTGTCTATGTTTCCCAGCTGGAAGAAGTTTCTGTTCTCTCTTTCTCATTTTTATTTTTATTTTTTTTAGTTGGGGCCTTTCTCTGTCACCAAGGCTGGAGTGCAGTGGCAGAATCATGGTTCACCACAGCTTCGACCTCCTGGGCTCACACCTTCTGCTCTAGCCTCCCAGGTAGCTGGGACTGGCACCTGCCACCACACCTGGCTAAATTTTTGATTTTTTTGTAGAGACAGGGTCTTGCTATGCTGGCCTTGAACTCCTGGACTCAAGCTATCCTCCTGCCTTGGCCTCCCAAAGTGCTGGTTTTATAGGTGTGAGCACTGTGCCTTACCTTGCTTTAAGTTTTATGTATCTTTTAACTTCTGATGCTCTACCTTCAAATAATATTTTTTTTTACATTTATAATAAGAACTTCACAATAGTATGCTGCGTTACCCTATCATATTTTGTGTTGTTGTTGTACATTTTAGTTTGACATATGTTATAAACCCACATTGTTTATAATTTTTAATATTAAACATTGTTATTATGTTTACATTACATGGTCAGTTGTCTTTAAAAGAAGTTACACATGTAAAAAGAGTCTTTATATTTACCCACAGATTTATCACCTCTGATGTTCTTTACTAGTTTATGATGGTCTTGATTTCTGTCTATCATTTTCCTTCTGTCTATGGAACTTTTTTATTTGAGTTGGATTCTCACTCCGTCGCCCAGGCTAGAGTGCAGTGGCACGATTACAGCTCACTGCAGCCTTAACCTCCTGAACTCAGGTGATCCTTCTGCCTCACCCTCCTGGGTAGCTGGGACTACTCAGACATGCACCACCACACCTGGCTAATTTTTTGATTTTTTGTAGAGACGAAGTCTCATGATGTTGCCTAGGCTGGTCTTGAACTCCTAGATTCAAGCGATCCTCCGGCCTTTGCCTCCCAAAGTGCTAGGATTACAGACATGAGCCACTGTACCTGGCCTATAGAAGTTTTAAACATACTTATTATAATTTAGGTATGCTGACAGTGAATTCTCTCAATTATTATTTGTCTCTGAAAATTTGTTTTATTTCATTTTCTTTTTCTTTTCTTTTTTTTTTTTTAGGAAGCAGGGTTTATTGAGAAGACAGAAAAGCTCCCACAGTGGGAGGGGACCTGAGGGGGTTGCCCTATTTTCACTTTTTAATGATACTTTTGCTTGGTACTGAATTTTAAGTATATAGCTCTTTTTTGCACTTTAGAATATCATTCTATCATCTTCTGGCTTGCGTTGTACATATTGATAATTATTTTGTCATTTTTATCTTTACTCCTCTGTATATAATGTGCTTCTTTATTCAGGATGCTTTTAATGTTTTTTTCTTTGTCATCATTTTTGAGCAAATCAATTATGGTGCATCTTGGTAGTGATTTCTTTGTGTTTGTTCTGCTGTTAGTCACTTTAGGCTGGTATACCAAAACATTATAAACACTTAGGAATGAATGTCTCATAGTTCTGGGGCCTGGGAAGTCCAAGATTAAGGCGCCAGCCGGCTTGGTGTCTGGTGAGGGCCCCTCCTCATAGGTGACTGTCTTCTCTAATCTCACATGGCGGAAGGGAGCAAAGGTGCTCTCTCAGCCTCCTTTGCAATGGGGTGCTCATCCCATTCCTCATCATCTCCCGAAGGTCTCACCTCCTAATACTGTCACCTTCGGGGTTAGAATTCCTACATATGAATTTTAGTGGGACATGAACATTCAGATGATAGTACCTACCTTAAGTTTGTGGTGCTTGATTGACTTATAGGTTTATAGTTTCCATCACACTTGAAACTTTCTGGCTGCTGTTTGGTGAAGTGCTTTTCTGTCCCCTTTCCTTTTGGTGATCTTCTTAGTACTGTCTCACATGTTGACGAGCATCTGTTCTCTTTATTTTTAGCCTTTTTCCTTTCTGTGCTTCAGTGTGGGTAGATTTTATTGCTACATTGTGAAATTCAGTTCTATTGGCCTTTTCTTTTGCTGCGTTTAGTCTACTGTTATCCCTATCCAGTGACATTTTCATTTCAGGTATTGTATTTTTCAACATTAAAAATTTCATTTGGGTCTTTTTTACGTCTTTAATTCATCTCCTTATTTTTCTTCCCTGGAGTGTGTTTATAATAGCTGCATTGAAGTCTTAGTTTGTTATTTCATGATCTCTTTTTCTTGTTACATTTCAATTAACTGATTTTTCTCCTGACCTTGGGTCACATTTTTTTGCTTCTTTGATTGTCTATAATTTTTAATTGGTTCTGAACCTTATGAAAGTTATGTTGTGGCCTCTGGATTTTGTTGACTTCCATTAAAAGGAGGTTTCTTTTGGCAGACAATTTTTGTGGATTAGCCTAATCCATCTCAGGGCTTGTTCTTCAGTTTTATTGGCATGCATCCGGAGTAGCCCTTACTCTAGGACGGGTTTAGCCTGTCTACCAAGGCATGACCCTTGTGGGTTCTCTGCTGATTGTCCTGGGTGTTCAGCGAGTTCTCTTCATTCTGTCTAGCAGTCACTGGAATGTCCTTTAGCCCTTTGTGAGCTCCAAGGATTGTTCTTTAATCGCTACAGTAACTGTTCTTTCCATGGTAGTTGTTCTTTGTCTGACTTTGTAGACTCTTGTCCTCAGCAGGTTCAGCTTGGTATTCATTTAAAGACTCCAGAAGACCTTTGGGTAGATTAGCACTTTCTCTGAGTACCTCACTTCTCATCTATACTTTGTTTCAGCCTTCACAAAGTTCAATTTCTGTCCCCTTAGCTCAGTGAGATTTTCATGTTCCACTTACGTTACCTCTTTTTGTGCCGTGATCAGGAAAGTGCATTTAGGCAAAAAGCCACAGACACTGTAGTGTTTATTTTTTCCCCTCCATTCTCAGGGATCACCATCTTGCATTACTTATATTCAATGTCCAAGAACAGTTGTTTCACATATGTTCTATTTTTATTTCCATTTCTGTATATTTCTAGTTTGATGCCCTTTACTTTGTCATAGCTGGAAGCAGAAGTCCTCCAGTTCCCTTGATTTTTGCTCCTGGCACTTTTCTGTCTTGGTTCCACCTTCTAGGTTTTGATCACTGGAAGAATTAGGGATGTGGTTAACTCTGAAGGTGCACAAGAGAAGGAGAGTCCTAGGGGTTGTGTTAGATCAGGAAGCATACGAAGCTTGATGGTTTGTGAATTCTTTAAGGTAGAATGGAGGATTGAAACTAAAATCAGCAAGAAAACTGAAGTCAAGGCATGGGGGGAGGGAAACATCAATTTTGCTGAAGTGGTAAGGTGAGTGCATAATTGCGAAAATGGGCACCAAAATGAATAGAAACAGAATGGAAGCAGGAGGGTTGGACAGAGTAGTCCAGGTGTCATTGTTCTGTATCTGAGTAGTAAGAATACCAACGATACATAAATGTGTCATTCATTCAGTGCCTGACATTGAATGCTTGAATGCCGGCTGCTAAAGTTTCCAATAAGTGTTACCGAGGGAGTAGAGAAAGGGGTTTCAGTTCATTTCAGCTCATATTTATTGAATGCTTATTCTTTGCCAGACATGGGACATATAAAAATTTAACTCTTTTTTAGGCTTTGGGGAACTCACTTCTAATTGCATAAATAGGAATATGTAACCTCGTGATGTCATGGTAGCGCAGGGTATTAGGGAGGATGATTTCATTTGCAGACTTACTGAGGAGATGATGCTGGAGTTGCGACTTGAAGATGAGTAAGAATTAGGCAAATGAGGGTGTGCTTGGCACTTCATGCGTCAGGCATTGTGAGAGCAAAGGCATGGGAGTGTGAGATAGTTGTGTGTATGTGTGTGTAAATATAGTTGTAAGCAATTTGACGGTACTAGATATAAAACAAAAAGAAGGGATAAATGGAGATGAAACCCTAGTATTTGACAGGACCTTATAAACTAAGATATTTGGCTTTATTCAGTAGAGAGTATATCACTAATATCAGCTACATTCATTAGAAAATCTTAGAATAGACGCTGGCTAAATAAGACAGAAGTTCATTTTTCTCTTTTGTGAAATAAATCAAGTAGGCAGTCTAGTGCTAGCATGACCTTCTGGGACTAAAGCTTCTTATTGTCTTGCTTTCCCAGCATCCTTACAGCATTGCCTCTTAGTTCAGATAACAGGAAGGAGGATTTTTTTTAAACGTGACTTCCAGAAAGATCCACATAGTGCTTTTATTTACATCTTGTTGGACACTTGATCTTCCTTCCTGCATGGGGAGTACATGACTTCTCCAAGTAAAGCTGGCCTCTCTTGGTGGGAAAGAAGAGGAATAATGAGCATTCTTTGTGACAGGGAGACATAGGAGTTTGGTGGGCAAATGTTCTCTTTATATTACTGTAAATGTATTTGGGGTGGGGGGCTGGAGAAGGAAGGGGAGCAGGAAAGACAGGAGAACAGGAGACTAATTTGGTTATTCCAGTTGCCAGATGAAGGAGGAAGATCTGACCTAGGGCCACTACTTTAAGGATGGAAAAAAGGGAATGTTAGTTGGTGTTCTTGGTGGCAGGTAATAGAAACCAAACTTAAATTGTTGGTTTAGCCCACACTATTGGGTTTACGTGTTTTTTCCTTTAAATTTTCAGTGTCATTTTAAAAAGGGAAAATACAGTATAAGGATTTTCTCTAGGAAAGTGAATTCCTACCCCATAATAACAGCACAGACATTTTGTATGGAAGTATGCAGATTTGAGAATTTCACTTACATGCTAAATGTTCTTAGAGCTCTGAAGATGAGTGGGTTGAGGCTGTTCCGTCCCAGACTCCTGGCAAGGAAAAGGCCTGGAAAGTGAAAGATGAAAAGTCAGAACAAGAAGATGGCAGCCAAGTTATTCAGGTAAGCAAGCCACCTGATTTTAAAGAACGAAGTGTCAACTTCTAAGAATAGATGAATGTTGGAAATGAAAGATGATTGTAATTGCTTCAGGAGAAAAATTAGACTTTGAAGACAGTGTGCTTGATGAGTCATTTTGGCAGGAATGCTGCTTGTGGGGCTGTTAGACCCCTTCCGCTCCTCCTTTGAGATTGAATGCTCATCTCCTTTCTTCGCCCTTAGAGGTTTTCCTGCTTCTAGTTGATGATAGAGAAGTGGCACTTTTCCCTTATGCACATGAAGCCTTCTACTGTTACCTCTGTGTGACCCTTCTGCAGTGAGTAGAAGTCAGTCACAGTGTATCTCTCCCTTCACCTCATGCCTTCATTTTCTTAACGATACTTATACAGTTGAATAGCTCACAGATTTTGGGTGACTGTTCATATGCACCGGTAGCCACAGGTAAATAGGAAAGGCGAAAAGGAACTGATGTTTGATTGCCTGTTGTGTGCCAAGCGCTGTGCTGGATGCCTTGGATTTGCTATCTTGTTTACTCTTTAAAAGAGCCCTGAAAGGAGGGACTCTATCCCATTTTATAGGAGAGAGTCTAAGGTGTAGAGAGATTAGGACACTTGCTGAAAGTTGTTCAGCCATGTAGAATTTGATTCGGGGTTGATTGCCTCCAGAATGCCGGCTCCTATTACCAAGTGTTTATTATTAAGTTCTAATCAGTTCAGATTGAAGTGGCTTCCTTTTTTTTTTTAAACAGAGGGATGAGTGGATGACTGTTGATTTTATGTCTGCTAAAACGGTGTCATCATCATCACTCAGAGCTGAAAAGGAAACTGTGAGGAAAATAGAGCAAGAGAAAACTCGAGCCCTTGAACAGGTAAGAGAGAATATTTAAAATACTTCAACTTTCTAATTTGCCTTTAATATACTGGTGAGCACGCTTATTTTATATTTTACCGTTGTCACTTTGCTAGTAAGAAAACAATGAGAAATCTTTAGAGACCAAAACATGAGACAAAAGCATGAATCCAGAAAAGTAAGGAAGCACATGACTTTCCTGGAGGCATCACATAATCCTGGTAATCTAGAGTTTCTGTTTATTGTCTGTTTGTCTATCTATTTTTTTTTTTTTTGAGTCAGAGTCTCACTCTGTTGCCCAGACTGGGGTGCAGTGGCACGCTTATGGCCACCACAGCCTCGAACTGCTAGGCTCAGGTGATCCTTCTGCCTCAGCCTCCCAAGTAGCTGGGACAACAGATATGCGCCACCACACCCAGCTATTTTTTTGATTTTTTTTTTTTTTTGTAGAGACATGGTCTTGCTGTGTTGCCTAGGCTGGTCTCGAACTCCTTGGCTCAAGCAGTCCTCTTGTACTGGCCTCCCCAAGTACTGGGATTACAAGCGTGAGCCACTGTGTCTGGCCTTTGAATTTCTATTTATCTTGTTCCAGCAACATATGTTTATTTTCCAGTCCTTACTGTCTGTACTTGTCAAACTTTAAAACTTTTGCCAGACTAATCAATGAGTAGCAAAAGATATCTTAGTGTTTTTATATGTATTTATCTGATTACTATGAGAGAGATCTTTTCATGTTTTTTGGTCATTCAGATTTCTTGTAGTGTGAACTACTTATTTATGTTTTTTTGCTTACTGGTCTACTAGGGTCATTTGTCTTTTTCTTACTGATTTATAGAAGTTCTTTATGTTTTCAGTTCTTTGTCTTTTCTACATCTTCAGATAGTACCTCACAATTTATCTAGCCTCTTGTCAGTTTTTCTCCTCAGGAAATAATTCTGGCCTTTGTTATTCTGTTGACTATCTGATGTGTATCTCATTGAATGTCTAGATAAGACCATTGGAAGAAATTCCTTGATTATTGATATGTAGAGATTTTGTGGTAAATTAACAAGAGAGTCGACAGAACTTTTTTTGATACAGACTAAGAAGTCAAATCGTATGGTTTATGGTTTTGCTTATCCCTCTAAGTTAACCTTTTACTTAAATTTTGTCCTTTGAAGGTTCTTTGCATTTAAAAAGCTTTTTGAAAAACAGATTCTACCCAGCATTTTTATTTTAATTAGTTTGGTTGGTTCATAATCCTGGAAACTGAAGTTCCTAACATTTAACTCTTTCCATTACTCTCCATCCTGTCGCCATTATTATTTCTTTCCTTTTTTTCTTTTTTTTGAGTTGGAGTATTACTCCTTTGCCCAGACTGGAGTGCAGTGACACACTCACGGCCACCCCAGTGTTGACCTGCTGGGCTCAGGCGATCCTTTCACCTTAGCCTTCCAAGTAGCTGGAACTACAGGCATGTGCTACCATACCTGGCTAATTTTTTGATTTATTGTAGAGACGAGATCTCACCATGTTGCCCAGGCTGGTCTCGAACCCACAGGCTCAGACAATCCTCTAGCCTTGGCCTCCCAAAGTGCTGGGATTACAGGCTTGCATTATTACTTCTCGTAGGAAGCATTTTCTGAGCCCATAGGTCAAGTTAGGTGTCATTAGTATGTAGTTCTGTGGCATTCTTTACTTTCATAGCATGTTATCTATATTTATATTGCCTAATTGTCCATCCATCTTCTCTAGACCATCATTTTTTTTTTTTTTTTTTTTTTTTAGTTGGAGTATAACTCTGTCGTCCAGGCTGGAAGGCAGTGGCACGCTCCCGGTCACTGCAGCCTCTCAACCTGCTGGGCTCCAGTGATCCTTCCGGCCTCAGCCTTCCAAGTAGCTGGAACTACAGGCGCACGCTACCCTGCCCGGCTAATTTTTGATTTATTGCAGAGATGAGGTCTTGCCAAGTTGCCCAGGTGGGTCTTGAACCCGCGGGCTTAGGCAATTCACTCACCTCGGCCTCCCGAAGTGCGGGATTACAGGCTGAGCCACCGAGCCCGGCCTAGACCATCATTTTTTTGATAGCAAGTATCATGCCCACCTTATCCATTATAGTCCCAGTGCCTAGCATCATGCTTAGAACACACGAGGCACTTGCACTGTGATTAGTGTACCTCGTGTCTTGTCTAGATGACTACCACAGTCTTGTGACTGGATTTGTACCTCTAATCCAGTTTCTCCTCCACACTGAGACCAATTTGCTCTTTGTGTAATTGGAAGCTCACTTTCCTGAGTCTCCATTGCCCCCATCATAAAACCCCAACAGCAGTTCAAAATGGTGCATGTGGCCAGTTCCTGATTCTTCTCCAACCTCTAATCTCTTGCTACTACTTGCTCACACTTCTAAGTTTTAGCCAGTCAGAATTAAGTTTCCTGGAAATGCTGTGCTTTCTCTTTCTCTAGGGTTTTAAGAACATGCTGTTATATATTCTTCTCGGAACATCTTTTGCTTTCTCCTCACCAAAAAAAAAGAAAAAAAGAAAAAAAATTTAGCGAATTTCTCCTCATCCTTAGGACTAAGACTGCACATATTACTTCTAGGAAGTCTTTGATCCTTCAGTATGAGAGAGGTTTGAGTTCTTGTGTGGTCTTAGTACTCTGTATTCTTGTCTTCAAAGCACATTATCAGCTATTTATTGTCTGTATTCCTAATCATACTATAAGCTAGTAAGGGCTGATCAGGATTATTGAGAGTTAAATCTTCTAACATTTAGCATAGTCCTGAGACATGGTAGGCATTCAATAAAAAACAAAAGAAAACAAAATTGAATGAATGTGAATTTAGACGTTATTTCCTGTAAGTTACAGAACAGCATGTCTTAAGAGTGCTTTAAATGATTTGTCCAGGGTTACAACAGTAAAATGGGTCTCAGATTTATTAATAATTTTTGTGTGTGGTGAGTTTGCTTTTAAAATATGACTTCTGAAAATGTTTTGTTCTAGTCCAAACTTCTGGAAAGAGAATTGAATCCATACTGGAAGGATGGTGGGACAGGTCTTCCACCAGAAGACTGTAGTGTATCATCAGTTACTAAAGGTATTTTTGTATTTGGATTGTAGACACAGGCATTTGTTCTAACTTGCTATTTAAGGGAATGCCCTGAGTTTACATTTGACAAAGCATTGATAAAATATTTGCAGTCTTTTGAGTACTCATTTAAATTATTAGTAATTTGGAAGATTGTTTTAATTATGATGAATTTGATTAATGCAAGTTGATTAAATATTTATATACTTGAAATTGTTCTCATATATGAGTTTCTAGTTAGAATGGGTTAATACAAAGTATGATTCTGTGAGGATATAATAATGCATTTGGTTTGTTAGATTAGCATAATATAAAAAGTATTATCTGAAATTCCTTAAAAAATAATGCATAAAAATTAAAGATATGGTTCATAACTTTAGAAATTCATACTTTGCCAGTCCTCATAAAATTTGTATTGACCTTAGTGCTGCTATTTTCCAGCAGATGGAGACAAAATATTTCAGTCACACAAGCATACTTTGTAACATAATTTTTTCAAAGGCTGATATTCCCACTGAGTGTTGCATTGACATCTCAATGAAAAGTTTATTTAATTACAATTAACCCAGCATACAGATAATAGTAGTATTATAAATTAGGATGCTATCTTTTCATCTTAGTGATTTGTCAGTGGGATGTTCTCCTGATTTTTAGACATAGTTTATTTTTATTTTGGCTGTTAGCATTCTTTGTATCTTTTATAGAGATATTCCTAGAGCTGCCTTACAGGTTCCTTTATCATTATACTTAACAGTTTTACTGAAGTTATTAGTAATTGTAACAGTTTTCTTTTTTGTCTTTCTGCATGGGCAGAAGACTCTGCTGGGTTTTGTAGTAGTAAGCATAGTCAAATAAGGTTCTCTGAAATATTGTTTTATGGAACAAAGTTTGGGGAGTAACAAGTTAGCTCAGTTAATTATTACTATGTAGAGCTGATTTTATGATCTAGGGTTTGTTTTTTTTTTTAACCACCCCTCTTGTCAGAGGACAATCAATAAATTTATCTTTGGGGAAAACCTAGACCTGACAAACCCAGTCTTTCTGTGGGTGTTGGCAGTCTATGGGTTCTGTATTTCACCGAGTGGAGAAAACCCAGAGTTTTGCCTTAGGAAGTCTCTTCTAGTTGGTGGAAATGGCGGGATCAAAGATTTTAGGAGGAAAATAATCTTACATGAAGCTTTTAGACAGTCTACACCTCTTCTCCTTCACATCATGCTTTCCCCACTTCCCTTTCCTGTTACTATGTTTATTTAGAAGGAGGAAAGATGACAGAAAGCTTCTTGAAATTCAGTTTTAAGAAAATGATCTACAGGTTTTACTGTGTATGCAGAGAGTGTTGTCATTCTGTTTAGACCAATAGTAGGGCTGAAACTGCTAGACACCTAAAAGTGTTATTATCAAGGAGGTAGAGGTGACATAGTGTTATTGAGGACTTAGATTTTAGAGTCAATCTCCTTGGGATTAGAATTTTGGTATTTCTATCAATTAGCTTCATGATTTTGGGAAAATTTCCTGACCTCTCTGAGCCTAATTTATTCATATGTAATAGGGAATAATAGTTGTATCTATCTTACAGAATTAATAAAGAGTAAATTAGAAAATCTTTTAATAGTATCTAGACTATAGTGGATACTTGATAATGATGATGTGAAATACATGTTCAATGGTTAAATGTTTTGGGAAGGTTTTAGCAACAGTTTTTGCTAATGATTAAGGTGCCATATTTTCAATAAATAATTTGTTAATCTTGATTTCTTTCTTAGAGAAAATTAGGTAAACCATTTTCAGAGTCTATACAAAATTATCTTAAATCTTATTTTAGTAATGGAATATATGTACAATTTTAGAGTTAACATGGTATATCCATATATCTGCTTTTTTAAAAAAAAATAGCAACTATGTGAGGAGAGCAGTGTAGGTGTTAATCTAATTTTGTAGTTCGGGAAACTAAGGATTAGAGTGGCCAGGTGAATTTCCTGTAGTTGTGTGAATAGCGCTAGAGCTCAGTCTTCTGATTCCTAGTCCGGGGTTAGTCACTGGAGATTCTTAATGGAAGATTATATTTCTCACTGTGTAGTTAGCAGAAATTCTTTCTTACAGACTCTTGGGATGTGGTTTTGTTCTTCCTGTTGATTTTCCTCCCTCTTAATTTTTTTGCTTCTTCTGTTAGAATCTTTGACTTGGAAGGGCTTTCAAAGGTGAGTTAAATCAGTTACCCGTTTTATAGATGAAGAAGCAAAGGTCTAAAGAAGTTACTGATACGCTTCAGATCTTAGAATGTTTAGTAGTAGCAGCAAGACTAAAATCTAGGACTTCTGATATTTATTGTTTATCGTTATTTCTGTATTAGCCTGCCTTCTGAGAAAATTGGGGAATATAGCCCAGATTCTTTTTGTTGTATTTTGTCTATAACAGTATAACTTTGAGTTATGATGGGCGCATACACTGAAGTCTCTTAATTCTTTACTTATTATAAAAACGTATTTGAGAATAAGTGCAGCGTATCAGTGAATTTGCTGTGATTACTTGATGTATCTCAATCCCAACATAGAGGACTGAGACCGTGTCGTATTCATGTTTTTATTTCTTACTGTGTTTAACAATTTTCTATTTGTAGTAAATATTCATCAAATATTTGTTGATTGAAATTCAGGATGCTACTGCAAATTGATATTTTTTGTTTGCTTTTTAAATATCAAATTTGGTGATTTTTCATATTAAAAATACTTAATTATTGCTATCGCTAATTATATGACTAATAGGACTGTTGAAATGGAATATGTTATCAGCTAAAGGTGACATTATTATATGAACAGTTCTGAAATTGCGGATTTAACTAGTGGGTGAATTAGCTGAAAATTTTTATTCCTGGTAGATTGCCTTCATAAATGTCAACATGGAGGAGTAAAAGTAGTCTTACGTTTCCTCTGATATTTTTTTTCTGAGGTATATTAATATCTCAGTAAGTGTTCAGGAAATTTTCACTATGCCCATCAGCATTACATCAGTTCCACAGATAATTCTATGGAATAAACAATTTAATTATATATCTGGGATCTTAATAGATATTTATTACTATGGGTTTCTTTTACTTATTACTGTGTAGATTGCAGATTTAGACTTACTTCCTTGAGTGGTTGCACTGTTAGTTTTGAATTCGTGGACTATGTAAATAAGGGGAAAAAAAGCTAGAGTAGAGTGAGTTTTTGAATAAAAAGTGAAATTATTAAGCTAATTAGAGATCTGGGTTTTGAAGTACAAAATAAAATTTTTTGTAATGTTATTTTATTTTAGACTTAGGTGGTATAAGTGCATGTTTGTTACATGTACATATTGTGTAGTGGTGGGAATTGGGTCTCAGGTGTCCCATTCCCCAGATAGTAAACATTATACCCAGTAGGTAATTTCTGAATCCTAACCCCCTTTCCACCTCCTCCCTTTTTGGTGTCCCCAGTGTCTATTATTTCCATCTTTGTTGCCATTTAGCTCCCACGTATAAGTGAGAACATGCAGTGTTTGGTTTTCTGTTGCTGAGTCAGTTCACTTAGAATGTTGTTCTCCAGCTCCATTCATGTGACTGCAAAGGAAATGATTTTTGTTCTTTTTTATGGCTGTGCAGTGTTCCATGGTGTATATATACCACATTTTAAAAATCCAATCCATTGGTGGGCACATAGGTTGGTTCCATGAGTTTGCTATTGTGAATAGTGCTGCAATGACCATATGAGTACAGATATATTTTTTTATATACTGATTTGTTTTCCTAGGGTAGATAACTGGTAGTGGGATTCTAGGTTGAATGATAATTCTATTTTTAATTATTTAAGAAATCTTCATACTGTTTTTAACTAAAGGTTGAACTAATTTACAATTCTACCAACAGTGTATGAGAGTTCCCTTTTCTCCACATCTGCAGCACATCTGATGTTCTTTGACTTTTTATTAATAGCCATTCTGACTGGTGAAGTAAGGTGATAACTCATTATGGTTTTAATTTGCATTTCTCTGATGATTAGTGAGGTTAAGCATTTGTTTATGTGTTAGTTGGCTTCTTGTATGTCTTCTTTTGAGAAGTGTCTGTTCATGTTCTTTGGCCATTTTTTGATGAGGTTGTTTGTTTTTTTCATGTTCAGCTGTTTGAGTTCCTTGTGGATTCTGGATATTAGTCCTTTGTCAGCAAATATTTTCTCCCATTCTGTTCCCTCTGTTATTTCTTTTGCTGTGTAGAAGCTTTTTAGTTTAATTAAGTCTCATTTGTCTATTTTTGTTTTTGTTGCAGTTGCTTTTGGGGTCTTCGTTATAAGTTCTTTGCCTAGGTTGATGTCCAGAGGAGTGTTTCCTAAGTTTTCTTCTGGATTTTTATAGTTTTAGATCTTACACTTAAGTTTTAATCCATCTTGAGTTAATTTTTATATATGGTGAGAGGTAAGGGTCCAGTTTCATTCTTCTGCATAAGGCTAGCCACTTTTCCCAGCACCATCTATTAAATACAGTATCCTTTCTTCATTGTTTATTTTTTTTATTTTTTATTTTTTTTTTTGAGTTGGAGTCTCACTCCGTCGCCCAGACTGGAGTGCAGTGGCCGCTCCCGGCCACCGCAGCCTCGACCTGCTGGGCTCCGGCGATCCTTCCGCCTTAGCCTTCCAAGTAGCTGGAGCTACAGGTCCACTACCACTTCATTGTTTATTTTTGTTGGCCTTGTTAAAGTTCAGTTAGTTTTAAGTATGTGGCATTGTTTCTGTGTTTTCTATTCTGTTCCTTTGATCTATCTATCTATTCTAGTACCAAGAGTATACTGTTTTAGTTACTATAATCTTGTAGTATAATTTGAAGTCAGGAAATGTGATGATTTGGCTATTCCTGTTCTTTTTTGGTTCCATATAAACTTTTAGATTGTTTTTTCTAGTTCTGTGAAAAACGATGTTAGTGTTTTGATAGAGATTGTGTTGAATCTGTAGATTGCTTTGGGCAATTTAACAATATTGATTCTTCTGATTCACAAACATGGAATGTTCTTCTATTTGTGTCATTTTATCAGATTTTTTTAATCGGTGTTTTGTAGTTCTCATTGTAGAGATTTTTCACTTTCCTGGCTAGGTGTGTTCCTAGGTATTTTATTTTATTTTCGTGGCTGTTGTAAATGGGATTGAGCTCTTGATTTGGTTCTTAGCTTCAGCACTACTACTGATTTTTGTACTTTCATTTTATATCCTGAGATTTTATTGCAGTTGTTTATCAGGTCTACAAGCCTCTTGGAGAAGTCTTCAGGGTTTTCTGGGTATATGGTCATGTCATCAGTGAACAGGAATAGTTTGACTTCCTGCTTGCTGATTTGAATGCTTTTATTTCTTTTCTTGCTGGGTTAATTTGCTAGAATGAAGTACAAAATATTTTCGATGTGTAGAGAAAGACCACGTTATCTTAGGAGAAATTGCTTAGTAAAGGAATGAGGGAGTGAAATTAATTTGAATAGAATTAACTTGAGGATTGGAAAATCTGTTTTTTATTTGAGTAAACTCTTTTTTGAAATATAACATATAGAAAAGAGCACAAGCCAGGCTCGGTGGCTCAGCCTGTAATCCCGTGCTTTGGGAGGCCGAGGTGAGTGGATTGCCTGAATCCGCGGGTTCGAGACCCGCCTAGGCAACTTGGCGAGACCTCATCTCTACAATAAATCAAAAAATCAGCCGGGTGTGGTAGCACGTGCCTGTAGTTCCAGCTACTTGGAAGGCTGAGGCGGAAGGATCGCCGGAGCCCAGTAGGTCGAGGCTGCGGTGGCCGGGAGCAGCCACTGCACTCCAGTCTGGGCGACAGAGTGAGACTCCAACTCAAAAAAAAAAAAAAGAAAAGAAAAGAGCACCAATCATAAGTGTATAGCAGACTGATCATTTTCACAAAGTGACAGACATCTGTGTACTAAGCACACAGTTTGAGAAACAACATTATTAGCATCGTGGAAACCCGCTTTATGGCCCTTCTTGTCATTACCTGTCACCAGAAGGGTAACCACTATCCTGGTTTTTAGGACCAGAAATCAGTTATGTCTTCTTTTTTTTAACGACTCCTTTTGCCCACATTTTGAGATTCATCCATATTGTTGTATATGGTTGTATTTTCTTCATTTTCTTTGCTGTATAATGGTCTATTTTAGGAATATATCACAATCTGTGTATCCCTTCTACTGATGGTGGACGTTTCCTGGGTTGTTTTCAGACTGAGATGTTGCAGATTGTTCTGCCATTAATAGTCTTGTACGTGTCTTTTGGGGTCTATTATGTGCATTTTTGTTGGTTATAGACCTGGAGTGATCTTAAAGCAGTACTATTTTGGGGTAAGGAAAATCAGGAATGGGATTTTGATTTAAGTAATTCACTTGATTTTCTCTTTACACATATCAAAATGTAATGCGTATAGAAAGAAATAAAACCAGGCATTCCAGTGCTCATGGTCGGTAATCTTGATTAAAGTAGGATATTTATTATTTTAACGACTATTTAGTGTCATCTTCCATAGCTTCCTTGTTTTTTTCCCCCCTGCAACTAAGGCAGTCTTTTCCTTGCAGTGTGTGTGCCTTTATTTCTTATTTCTGGAAATGTCCTCCCTACTCTTACCTTTTAAAATAGAAATCCAATTCATTTTCTTGAGCCTGGTTTGTGAAATTTTCCCTGACCTCCCAGTTAGAAAGAACCTTTTACTTTTCTCATTTTCTATAACCCTTTATATCTTGTTGTAATGGCTATCACAGGTTATCTTATTGTAATTATTTGTATCCTTTAATCCTTATGCTCTTAGATTGGAATTTTCCTGAAGATAGCTTTATTTATCTTTTCCTTTCCATAGTGGCAGTTCTGTAACTTGCACATATAGGCACTCAAATATAAGTTGAATGTTCAATATACTTATGATTTTTATATATTTAAAGAAAAATATTTAATTTTATACTGTAGAAATCATCATAGAATCAATAAATATTAGTTCTGTGATACCCACATTAAAAGTATAACATTTAATATTGGAATTTAGTTTCAGTGGTAGAGGATGGTGGATTAAGCTGGCTAAGAAAGTCTTATCAGAGAATGAAAGAACAAGCTGAGAAACAAAACAGAAATTTTGAGGACATTGTAGCTGAAAGATATGGGGTGAGTATCTATATTAAGGAAATACATTTTATTTTCATAGTTGTCTGAAAAATTAAGTGCATTTAACTTTGTTTTGTGCCATGAAACACTTTTGGATTGAATTAATGTTAAATGTTATGCCTTTATACTGCCGAAGTAATTTTCAGCTTTTCATTATAATTTAAATGTATGTATCATATTTCGGTTGTCATAATCAACGTTGAACTTAAGTGTTTGTGTGTTTAATGTAAAAATAACATTTTCTTGTTGTGACAAAATTTGAATAATGTAGGAAAGTCTGCATGGAATGCTTCTGGAGATAAAAACTATTGAAATTTTTATGGGCTGGGCGTGGTGGCTCAAGCCTATAATCCCAGCACTTTGGGAGGATTGCCTGAGCCCACGGGTTCAAGACCAGCCTGGGCAATATGGTGAGACCTCATCTCTACAATAAATAATAATAAAAAAAAATTAGTCGGGTATGGTAGAACGCGCCTGTAGTTCCAGCTACTTGGAAGGCTGAGGCGGAAGGATCTCCTGAGCCCAGCAAGTTGCAGTGGCTGGGAGTGTGCCACTGCCCTCCAGCCTGGGTGACAGAATGAGACTCCAACTCAAAAAAAAAAAAAAAGAAAAAGAAGAAATTTTTATGTATTCTGGAATCTGGTATATTCTAAGTTCTGGAATTTTCAGAGGTCTTCAAAGAGTGCATATGTTCTCTTAAAACAATGGAACTATGCAGCAGTATACAATACTTTAGAACCAGTCCCCCCTATTCACCATGTGTGGATAATCTCTATTTCAGTAGTTACTGATGTTCTTTTTCTTCTCTTCCATTTCTTCTCTTCAATTTCCAAATGCAGATTTAGAAAATAAGATTTCAAAACCATCGGTAAGCAAAAACAAAAACAAAGCAAAAACAAAAGGAGAGGGCAACAATTATTCATTGTTCTAAGAGAATCTTTGTTAACAGTTTTGGAATATATTTTTCCAGATTCCCCCCTTGCCGGTGGCCCACCCCCCCTTGTTCTGAAGTATGCTTGTAGAATATACTTGTGTCTTGTACTTCCTAATATAGATGTAGTTGGAGGCCAGTAAGTACGTACATTTTATTGACCTCTTAATATTTTCTTACGTATGAATATGGTTTTCCATTATTTATTTACTTATTTGCCGGTGGATGGACATTTATATGCTTTCCCCTTTCTCTGATAAATAGCACTTTGTCCACTGCATTTTGTGTGTTTATCTGTTTGTAAGGGGAATTACTAAAAATGAAATTGTTTGTTTAGAGGATATAGACATTTATAGTGTGATATGTATTGCCAAATTTCTCTACAGAAAGATTGAACAAATAATGCTTTTATCACATAATTTTTAACAGAAGATTGTTCTGTATAGTCTATGCTAGTCATTGGTAAACATTTTTTTCTTTTATTTTTATCCGTTTGTTTACTGGTGAATTGAAATTTTTTTACATTTATTTTGACCATTTGTATTTTTTAGTGATTTGACTATTGATATTATTTGCCCATTTTTCTTTTGGGATAATTATTTATTTAAGACTTTTTAATAAATCTGTTTGAATTTTTTCTCCTTAATTTCACTTTTTAAAAGTGGATTTAAGTCATTTTTTACTTTTATTTATTCATTTAAAAAAATTTCAATAGCTTTATGGAGTAAAAATAGTTTTTGGGTACATGGATACATTGTATAGTGGTGAGGAAATCTGGACTTTAAGTATACCTGCTGGTGGTTTTTTCATCCCTCTGCCCCTTCCTATCCTCCTCCTTCTGAGTCTCATGGTTTTTTTGTTTTTTTTAGTTTTTTTACTTTGTTGATAATTTACTATAGATAAGTTTTAAATATTTTTACCTAGTAAAATTCCTCATATTATTCTTTCATGATTTAATGCTCTTGGTATAATTTAGTGAAAAGCCTTCCCTACCTCCAAAATCATAAAAATGTACACCTGTATTTACTTTGCGTATTTGTTCAGTTTTTTTATGTTTCTCTTTAATATTTCTGGAATATGTATTTGTGCATAGTATAAAGTAAGGTATTCAAGTTTCTCTTAGTCTTTGGATTGTTGTTTACCGTATATTAAATGAATTTTTAAATTAATTTTAAATTAAATATTTATTATACATTAAGTTTTTTAATATACATGCATCTGTTTCTTTATTTTCATTTATTTTGTGATTTTGCTGTCTTTTCCTGGATTTAGTATTATATTGTTATAATATTTGTAGTTTTTAGTAAATTATATGGATAGCAAATAATTAATGAACACCTACCATGTGGCAGGGTGTCTGTAATTAGTCATCAAAAAATTGGCTTTGCTTTTTTATGTGTTTAAATTACTTATTAAATTTAGAATTAGTTTGTCAAGTTCAAGCTCAACTACAAGAACACTTATTTAGGCTTGACCATTACATTTGCCATTGATTTATAGCATGCTTTCTTTCTTTCCTTTTTTTTTTCCCCCACAGATCTTTGCCCTAATTCATTTAGTGTTTGACTTAATCATCTTGATTAAATTTTGCCCACAGAATTACTAACTGATATGCCTTCTGATTCCTTGCATTTTTGAAAAATGGTTTTCTTTTTCCCATAACAGGGAAGGGACATCTGAATGTGAATTGAATTCTTTATATAGAATTATAGCTTAATAATTTTTTCAAAACTTAATATTTTTTCTACCATCTAGTATTATAGATGAAAAGTTGATAGCAGTCTGTCTTCACTTTGTAGGTAATGTGTTATTTACCTACTCCCATTTGCATACAGGCTCACGTTTAGTCAGTCCTTACCTGACCTAGTCTTTGGGAAGGATTTTTTTTTCCTTTTTTTTAGTCAGGGTCTCACCTTGCTGCCCAAAGTGGAGTACAGTGGCACGATTATGGCTCACTGCAGGCTCCACTTCCTGGGCTAGTGATCCTCTTGCCTCAGCCTCCCAAAATGTTGAGATTACAGGCGTGAGCCATTGCGCCTACCTCTTTTTGAGTTTTGAGATTCAAGAATTAGGGCTTTTTTTCTGTTTAAGTCTTCACTTCTTGTTCCCTCAAGGCTGTTGGATAAGCCCTTCTGATCGGAAAATCAGCTGGGGGATGTGTTTTTTTTTTCTTTTTTTTCTTTTTTTACATATTTTTAAAATTAATGTTCTTTCATTATTTTTGCTCCCTCCTTCTGGAAGTACTAATAAATGCATGTTAGATTGTGTGGAATCAATTGTTCATATGTCTTTTTTCTTATAACTTACATTTATTTACCATATTTTCCTAAAATGTAGAGAATTCTTTGGTTAATTTTTTTTTTATTACGCTCTGCTCTTCTATTTGATATATCTGGGTAGGTTTTTTAAACACACAGTTTTTTATTTGCAACTCTTTCTTGTTCTTTTCCTGTCCTTTTTTTTCATGAGAGCCTGTTATATTTTAGCAACATAGTAACCTCTTGAATCTTACTACCAGTGGGAATTAATTATTATTTTAAAAAATTTTATGTTTCTATTTTTTCCTTTATCATACTTTGTATTAGTGCAGAGTGTTTGGTCTAAGTGGCTACCCTTTTTTTGGTTATATGATAATTTTTTATTGTTCACTCATATTTAGAAAATGTATTTATGCCAGTGAAAGATTGTTATATGGGTCTTTTTTTCCCCTTCTTGGTGGACTTTTCATTGTGCTACTGGGCAGTGGGTCATGGAACAGTGACATGGGGGGGCAAGTCACTGAGCCTTTCTTAATTTTTGACATTTTGTTTATTTTTTCTCCTTTGTAGTCAATGGAAATATTTCAGTCGAAATTAGAAGCAGCTGAAAAAACTGCATCCGTAAAAGAAGATTATAAACGAGAACGGTGGAGGAAACCTACATATTCAGATAAAGCACAAAATAGTCAAGAAGGTAGAAAATCAGTCTTAGTAAAATACAATAACAGTTCAAGGGATAGATATGCTACAACAGATATTGCAAACAATAACAATAATGATAAGTCTAGTGGTGATGAAAAAGATAAGAGGTCTGGGTCTTTAGAAACACGTGGAAGAGAATGCAATCCAAAGCAAAATCAAGAGCTTTCTTCTGGAAATTTGAGATCTAAATTCTTAAGACCCTCTGATGATGAAGAGCTATCATACCATAGCAGGGACAGGCAGTTTGAGCCTTCTAGGTCGTCTTCTGCACTGGTAGCTCAGGGTTCTTTGTGTTGTGATTTTCGAAGACCCACTGAGAACAATGAAGAAAGTTTAACATCATGGAGTCGCTGTGATGGGAGAGAAGGGGAGAAGAAGCATGCAAATAGAAAGCCATTGGAAACCAATAGCAGTATTGAAGACCGACACGTTCTAGAAGATGTGAGAGAAAAACCACAAGATCAAAGCTTGAGAGGTGACCCTCTGAAGAAAGAACATCTGCAGGATGCAACATCTACATTTGCTGGGTATTTTATCATTTGTTTTTTAGCCTGATAAGTTAATATTAAGAGTCAGAGGATTCAAAGAACTGAACTATGTTTTTAGAACATCACTTATTATATATGACTATGGTCTGCCATTTCTTAAGACTGATGGAAGAGATAAGATATGCAGATATAACAATATAGTAATATTGTTTTATGGATTGTGTTTTACTTCACAGTTTTATTTTAAAAAGAGCTGGAAGAATTCAGTAGGTATATTTACTCAGTTTGTTGCTTTTTTGCAACTTAAACAACTGAATAAGTTTTTTTTTTAATGGATGTGCTGCAGGAGATATTTTGGTAGATTTTATTACCAATGCCATATTACTTTATAAGGAAATAATCACCTTATTGTAAATACCACATGTCTCCAGGCGGTCTAGGACACTGAAGGAAAACATGCTGCCATAACCCACATGGGAAGTGGCAAAGACATGCCAAATATCCTATAGAGAGAAGCAAGAATTACGATTGTCTTTTTGCAGAGAAGAGTGTTCCACTTGGGGCAATTGACAGATTTTAAAGACGTTGTTAGAGTTTTAAATGTAAAATGTAGGTAGGATTGTGATTGTACCCATAATGATTAGGAAAATAGAGCACTTACTGGTTTTTTTTATGGTTTATCTGTTGCACTTATGTAGGGCTGGGTCAGAAGATGAGGAAACCCAGGTTGAATGGGATTAAACCTAGGAAAACTTGATTTAGGTATAGGGCTGGCCCCATTGGAGATAGCCAGAAATTAAAAAAAAAAACAACAAACTGTCTGAAGGATAATGGCAGACTTACAGTTTAATGATCCTTAAAATATGTTAAAAAATATACCACCAAATGAGTGGGACACTGAGGGAAGAGGTTTTAAGAAACAATAGAAATCAATGATAGTGGCAGACATCAGCAGTGTGGTTTGGGGTCATGAGTTTGGTAAATTGCTTTTGTTAATGACTCCAGTGGACATAATGGAATGTGAAGCCCCTTGTGTAACTCTCAGTGAGGGGGAATTGGCAAAACCTGACCTGAGTGATTAAGCCCCAGTCAGATGGGCTCTGGTTCAGGTCAGGGCTTTGCTCCCCAAAAACTGAAGGAGAAATCCAATTGTATTGACTGAATAAACATGGCAGGGATTAGTGGCTAAGGCTGTATGCATATATCATTGTCCAGGCTTCACTCCAGGTACCCTGGGTGGTAGACTGTTTCCACTTCCTAGTTGCTAGTGGGATAAAGCTCTTATTTCTTGATATCCTTAGGATTGGGTTAGTGTATGGGTAATATGTAAGTCTTGACTTCTGTGACTGTGGCTAAGCAGAGTATGCGATGTAATCTTACACTGTGAGTGTTCGATCTGATTGTCTGATTGTTTAATGTTTGTATGTTTTATTTCAGCTATAAGCTTCTAATAGGTATGCTATAATAAGGTACTCACTAAAAGCTATGTGTATATGTGTGTGTGGGTGTGTGTATGTAAATATGAAGAGAGACTACTTGAAAATGGAATTTATTTATTAAAAAATTGTGTATTTATTTTTACATGTTTGAACTTCAGTCCCTTCAAAGTCCTCCCTGTTTGATGCAAAACACCTATCAAGATGCTTTTTGCACTGCTCGAAACAGTTTTTGAATTCGTTAGTTTTGATGCCTTTTAGTGTTTCTGCTGTTTTTTGTTTCACCTCATCCACATTGACAAAATGTTTCCCTTTGAGGACTTTTTAAATCCAGGGAAACAAAAAATAGTTGCTCAGGGTGAGATCTGGTGAACAGAGAGAGTGAGGCATGGGAGTTATGCTTTTTTTGGTCAAAAACTGCTGAACACC
>CAUYQG010011422.1:0-31013 GCA_963574415.1 Tarsius wallacei
AAAAGTCCTCAAAGGAAAACATTTTGTCAATGTGAAAGAGAAGAAACAAAAAATGTTAGAAAAGGCATCAAAATGAATGATTTCAAAAACTGTTTTGAGCAGTGAAAAAAGCATCTCAGTAGGTGTATTGCATCAGATGAAGATTACTTGGAAGATGACTGAAGTTTAAACATGCAAGAATACACAGTTTTTTATAAATAAATTCCAGGTTTAGGGGGGTTCCCCATCATATGCATTAAAATCATGCTCTTCACTTGCAGACTTCTATGTTGTATAAACTACTAGAGCATTTTACATAAAATTTTCTCAAATAATATTGTTCTTTCCAAAGGTATTCTGCTCTGAATCCACCACCATTCAAACACATTCATCAAATTCTGAGTTTTCCTACTTCTTAAATGTCTCTTTAATCTACGGTTTCCTCTCATAACCCCCCACCTATTGCCTAAGTTAAGAATGTTTTAATCTTTTGTCCAAACACTGACCACATGTGAACTGGAATGCTTGGCCTTTCATCAATTCTAAATTGACTTCTGACTTCCATGTCTAGCTTTTCCACGGTGTCTTTCATTTTGTCAGTAGCCATAACTGTCACATACACAAGTTCATTCTGCTACCTCCTTCTGTTAGAACTTTCATTATCTCTTTATGCTGGTAGGCTTAAGTTCCAATGTCTTAAATGTGTATATAAAACTTTCCATAATCTGACATATTATCCTACTTGAATTATCTGTTGCTATTTTTGTATGAAATCTCTAGTCGGAGTGATGTTTCTGGTCTTTCCCCAAATATACTACCCTTTTTCCAGACTTAATAGCTTTATACAAAATCACTTTTCTTCCAGCAACGTACTTCTCCTTCTCTTTCCAACCAGTGAAATATTACTCAAACTTCCAAGATAAGCTCGATTATTATGCTATCTCTGACTTCTCCAAGAATACTTTTACACTCTTTTATTGTGCATAATTTATCAGTATATTGCATTTTGTGTACAGGTTAGATTATCTATTGATTTCTAATTCATGTGTTTTCTTCTTATGTTGTAATACATACTCATCCAAGGTCATGTGCTATGTCTAGTCATCTTACATATCCAATGCATAGCTTACTGCTAGGTAAATAAACAACCTCTCTAATTTTTTTAAATTAATAAACACAGAAAGTTTAATTGATTTTTGAAAAGGTTTCATATTTTGTAATATAATTATTTTATGTGTCATCTCGGTTCATTTAATTAATAAATTTGTGAAATTTTATCTGTATTTTACAAATAGAAAAGTCAAAGCTTGCAACAGTTCGATTTTGTATTATTCATAGTAGCAGGTTAGGTTATACAAATCAACACTCACGCTGAAGAAAAGTTTAAAATCATGAATGAAATTTTAAAAATGCTTGTAAATGAATGAAAAAGATGACATAACAGAAGCCAAGTAAAAGGAAAAATATAACACTGGGAGGCACAAACTGGGTGGTGGTCATCCCTTAAGGGAAATTCATACCTTTACTGACAGTCTCTTGAAGCTTGAATTAAAACAACCAAAATTAAAAAAAAAAAAAAAACCATCAAATCTAGGCTAAAACAGGCTATCCTCATAAAAATGGGAAACAAAATGGCTGCTTTTTTGGGTCAGATTAAGTCAGAAGAGAAAATGTCCTTGTAAAATTACTGTCTGGTGTTCATCTCCTGGGTATAGTTTCTGATTCTAAACCAGTGCATCCTCCAGGGAATTTCTTTTTTTTTTTTAATTTTTAATTCTTAATTTTAAAATTGTGGGGTACAATTCAGGGATACAAATATTCACTGTGCAGTTACCCTTGTTGGTAAGATGTGCCCTCCCTTCCCCAGGCAGATTCTTTCTACTGCCAATCTCACCTCCCCACCCCCCCCACACCCCCCACAGTTTCCCGCTGTCAACTCTTTTCTGTAGTATTACGATAGTTGTTCAAGATCCACTTATGAGTGAGAACATGTGATTCTTTGTTCTGTGAAAGATCACTCAGTATTATAGACTCTAAGTTCATCCAGGTTGCTGCAAAGTTCATGAGTTTGTTCTTCCTTATGGCTGTGTAACAGTCCATTGTGTATATGCACCACATTTTTAAAATCCAGTCCTCTTTTGATGGGCACCACGGTTGGTTCCATGTTTTTGCTATTGTGAACAATGTTGCAATAAACATATGTGTGCAGATATCTTGTAGGTAATCTTGCACAATAATGGCCCTGGTGCCCAAACAAAGAAAGCACCATCTTCTCCTAAAGAACAGATCTTCAATATAATTCTGAAGTAAGTCATTTGCTTTGCGGTTGTACTTTTATTTCTACATATAGATTTAAAATATTATAACCAGCACTAGTCAAAGGAGTGGAAGGAAATTGGACTACACGACTAATACCTGGCAGAACCAACAAACTATGGAAACTGAAAAGCAAGAGGACTCTCAGGATTCTTCTGGTAAGGACCTTAATTCCATTCTTGAGAGCTTCACTCTGATGACCTACATACCTCCCAAAGACCCCACCTCCTAACAGTATTACTTTGGGAGTTAGGATTTCAAAATATATATACATTTTGTCAGTGTTTCAGATATTGAAATGACTGACTAGAGACACTAAAAACAACTGTCTTTGCTGTGTTTAAAGGAATAAGAGACAGTCTTGAAGACAGTTGCACTCTTGAGGAATAGTAAAACAGAACTTCTAAACATTGAAAAAAATTTGATGAACGGCAGAACTTCTGTTTTTAAGTAAGAAGAAATATCTGGTATGGGACTTGCCTTCAAAAGAGAGAAATAAGTGGGGAGACAGGGAAGGAGGACGTGAGGGAGAAAGGAAGAAAGGAAGGAAAGGAAAGTAGGAAGGAAGAACAGTGACAAGATATTTTGCATGCACTAAACGTGGGTGTGTCCTCTCAAAATGTATATATCAAGTCCTACCTCCCAAGAACGCTATTAGGAGGTGGGGCCTTTGGGAGGTATATAGGTCATGAGAGTGCAGCTCTGGAGACTAGAATTAGGGCCCTCAGAAACAGAAGAATCCAAAGAGCTCTCTTGCTCTGTCTGCAGTTGGGGGATGCGAAGACTACACAGGGAGGAAGATGCACACATACACAGGAGTCATGGTCTTTATGCAGACTAATCTTAGATGATGCACCATCGTCTTCATTGTATTGTGTTCATGAGGGACAGTCCACACTCAAGAACAGAATTTGGCACAGACGTAAGCACAAGTAAGTGGAGACGGCTGGGAGTCATCATGTCTACGCCATGTCCTGGCAGTGGCCCCTGTCTGTCCCACATGTAAATACATTCATCCCCCTCTTCCCAAGTTGCCCAGAGTATTATCCCATTATAGTATCAGCTCAAGGTGCAGATTCCATCATCAGCCAAATGAAATTCAGGTATGGATGAAGCTCTCGTTTATTGCGGTTCTTTAAGTGCATCTCCTCAAACGCTCTTTATGATGTTTAGACATTCCAAATTCAAAAGACACATTATCTATCACCCAGAAACCTGAAATTTAGTGGTGGGACAGGCTTATGAAAACCACTGCAGAGATTTCTGCTGAAAATTGGAAAAAATGAAATCCCCGAAGAGTCACTGTCTATGGCAATTCTAAAATCAACTGGAAGGATGTTTAAAAGTCCCTGATAAGGTCTCAGGTCCTAGGAATAATTCTCCGTATCTCACAAGTGTTCTTTCTGGCCTCATGGTTCCACACCTGAGTCAGTCTTCCTTTTTCATGAAAGTCATCCCATCATCAGTTGGTTGCTGAATAATTATTTCACTCTGCATTTTTCCAGCAGATTTTTATTTGGGGTCCAGTTGCTTTGTTTCATTTTCTGCTGGTTTTTTTTTTTTTTTTTCCATTTTGGTCCAAGCTGCCATAGTTTCTGCTGTTACAGTTCTCTCAAAAAATTTGTGAATTCCTGTGAATCTCACTAGGGTTCATTTCTTGAAACAGAAGTCACACCCACTGATCTCTTCAAGGTAAACCTTTTTCTACCTTGGGTCCTTGCTGAGAAATATAAAAATCCACACACTTAAGCTTTCTAGGAGTCATATTGCTTAAGAAGATCTGTAAGCCACATCCTGAGTCTCCTTATAAGATCTTTTACATGGCTCTACAGTGTTCTGAAACCACACATTTCATTTTCATTTTCCAATATTTATAAAGTGTTTTATAGTCATATTTGTCATCACATCAAGACCACATTAAGAGAGAAACAAAGAACAAGAACACAAGGACAAGATGGAAGTCACCATTTTTTTGTAACCTGGAGACAATACCTCAGCACGCTTTATTGACTAGGACCCACCCGCAGAAGGATGGGGAATTACCCAGACACAGGAATATCTGGAGGAAAGGATGACTGGATGCCATCTTAGGGGCTGCCTGTCACGTCCCATGACCACAAAGCAACAAGCGGAACAATGGTTAGAGTACCCACGAAGTGGGGAACAGTCCTGTTCAGGACAGCCAGAGTAAAGAAACCTTGTGTACCTGAGATGTATTCAAGAACATGGTTATCCTAGACTGTGCCTGTTTATCTGCTATCCTCTTTTCTGCAACTTGCAGCATTGAATAAAAGCACAAGCACAAGCACCTGAGATGTTCCAAAGAGCTACCAAGAAGATTCGATTTCAGTAACAGAACTGAATTAGTTGCTCAACAGAGGCTCCAATAAATTCGTACTAACAAAGTTTTCAAAAACTGGGAAGGGATCAATTGATCTCTAAGGATCTCTGTCTGTCTGTCTCTGTGTGTGTGTGTGTGTGTATGTCAGGGTGAGTTGAAGTGGGGATGAGTGTGGTTGCCAACAAAACTGTTTAAAGGAAGACAACAAGATCCAGATGTTCGCCAATGCCATATAGACGATGTCCAGCATTCAATCAAAATGGCATTTTCATGTGAAGAATAAAAATATGGTTCCCAACCAGGAGAAAAGTCAGTCATAAGCACTGCCTAGAAATAGATACCAAGATGATGTAGATGATAGAATTAACAGACGCAGACGTTTTAAAGCTTGTGCACAGGTCAAAGGAGATGTCTCGGGCCTGGCGTGGTGGCGGGTGTCTGTAGCCACAGCTACTCCAGAGGCTGAGGCAGGAGGGACACAGGCCCAGGAGTTTGAGGCTGTCGTGACACATAAACGTGCCTGTGAATTCAATACTGCACTCATGCCGGGGCAACATAGCGAGAGCTTGTCTCTTAAAAAGCAGGGGAGGGGGAAGGGAAGTCTCAAAGGGAGAAAAAAATACACAGAATTTTATCAAAATGAAAAGACAGCGTTTCAAGGGTACAGAGGACGTAGTAGCTAAAGTAATGCTGAGAGGGAAACGGATTGTACTGTGTGCTTGCGTCAGAAAAGAGGCTTGATCTCAGATTGATGGTCTAAGTTCCTACCTCAGTACTAGAAAAAGATCAACATATATATAAAGCAAGCAGGAGTCAAATCATTAAGGTAAAAGTAGGAATCAATGAACTGAAAACAGAAAAATATTCTGAAAATGAATAAAACAAAAAGCTGATTCTTTAAAAATCCAACAAAATTGACAAATCTCTAGAATGACTGATAGCAATAATGAAAAAGATTAAAAACCCGGAGCAGTCCTATCAGAAACGAAACAAAAAGTATCAAGACAGACCCAGCAATCACTGAAATGATAATAAGAGATTACCACGGACCAATTTACACTCATAATTTCTACAAATTAGAAGAAATGAACCAATTTCAAGAAAACCACAAACTCAACTAAGATGAAATAGGTAAAATTCAATTAAGATAAGATTCAACTAAGATGAAATAGTACCAGAGCTATTAAAGAAATTCAATTTTTAACTTAAAAGTTTCCTGAAAAAGAAGTTACTAGGCTGAGTTGGTTTCACTGGAGAATTTTGTCAAAGATTGAAAAAAACTAACATCAATTTTATATAATCACTATTAGAATTAAGAAAACACTTTTCATTTCATTTTATGAAAATTATATTATCCTTAATCAAAACCAGAGAGTAAAGGAAACGGGAATCTACAGTCGATATTTCTCATGAACATACATGCAAAATCCTCATAAAAATATTCACCAATAAAAATCAACAATGTCTAAAAAGAAATATACATCCTAATCAAGTAGGTCATGGTGTGTATAGCAAGTACTATAAGGTGAAACAGAAATAAATAAAATACATAAAGTTTAGAAAAGAAATTGTAAAAGTGTCTCTATTCACAGATGACTTGATGACTTCAGAAATCATAAAGCATTTACCAGAAAGATTCTGGAACTAATATGTAGATTTAGTAAATTTGCAGGTTACATGTTTTAATATACAAAAATTAAATGTGTTTTATACACTAGCAACAATTTGAAAATGAATTTAAAATCACACACTTATTTTAGTGTTAAAACATGAAATTTTAGGAATAAATTTTACAACAGGGGCATATCTATTGGTTGATATTTATTTAACTTTATAATTAAAATGATGACATTTTATTTATGTATGTCAGTGATTTATACCTCAGTAAAGTGGGTAATAAAAATAATTGCTGGCCGGGCTCGGTGGCTCAGCCTGTAATCTCAGTGCTTGGGGAGGCCGAGGTGAGTGGATCGCCTGAGCCCGCGGGATCGAGACCCGCGCATGTCACTTGGCGAGACATTGTCTCTACAATAAATCAAAAAAAATTAGCCGGGCGTGGTAGTGCACACCTGTAGTTCCGGCTACTCGGAAGGCTGAGGCGGGAGGATCGCCGGAGCCCAGCGGGTCGGGGCTGCGGTGACCGGGAGCGGCCACTGCACTCCAGTCTGGGCGACAGAGTGAGACTCCGACTCAAAAAAAATAATAATAATAATTGCAGATGGGACAGTTATCTCTTGAATAGTCTCCTAGGAATACCCATTTTTTTAAGAAGTGAGTAGTGAAGCGATCTTTGTTGAAATTCCAAATACAGAACGTCTTCCTCTGAACCAGTAGTTTCCTCCTTAGCCAATAACTAAATGTTACAAATGTAAGTACGTCCTATAACTCTTTTGCATAGTTAATTGAACAACTATTTGTTGGACAACTGATATGCAATTCACTGTTGAAGACAGAAGACCCAGACACAAGTCTACAATGCTATCTACGTGAGAAATCACATAGTCTACCTAGAGTACGTGTTTCTGCCACTCTCTCGCCACAAAGTTCATATAATTTAGTACTAAAAGTTATTTAGGCACCCAATGAATATTTTTTGTTGTTAGAAAGAGAAAAGAAGAGAGTTGAGAGTGAGAAAGAGAGAATGAAGTCCTTACTTCCCATCAAAGGCTAGGCCAATTGTTCAACAATGCCTTTTGAAAGGGTTAAGTGTGTGTCACTTCGGCTGGCTTTGGGGGGCCAGATTAAACATTGTTTCTGGGTGTGTCTGTGGGGGTGCTTCTGGATGAGATTAACATTTGAGTTGGTGGACTCAGTAAAGCAGATTGCTCTCCTTAATTAAGATGGATGTCATCCAATCCACTGAGAGCCTAAATAGGGGGGAAAAAACAGCAAAGGAAGGAGGAATTCACTCCTTTTTACTCCTGGTCTACCTGCTGGGGCTAAGACTTCTCATATTTTCTGCCTTTTGCTCTAGTGTTTCCATGTCAATCGGTGGGCTCCCCTGGTCCTCAGGCCTTTAGACTTAAACTGAAGGACACTGGAACTATATAAATAGTTCTGTTTCTCTTGAGAATCCTGACTACTATACTTTTTAAGGACAAGCTCATTTCTCTTCTTTCATTCCTCAGTCATCTAATTCTCCCCATAGATCACTCCCATCTACATAAAAATGTGTCCTAATATCTTTCATATTAAGAGCTCTATCAGGAATTGATTTCCAGTTCCAATTTCCATATGAAAGTCTCCTGCGTTTTCTAAGATTCTTATAGTTTGAGGTTTTACTTTTAGGTCTTTGATCCATTTAGAGTTAATTTTTATGTATGGTGATAGGTAGGGGTCCTGTTTCAATCTTCTGCATGTGATCAGCCAGTTTTCCCAGCACCATTTACTGAATAGGTTCTCCTCTCCCCAGTGGTTGTTGCTGGAGACTTTGTCAAAGATGAGTTGGTTGAGGAATTGAGGCTTTGCTTCCGGAATCTCTATCCTGTTCCATTGGTCTATGTGCCTGTTCTTGAACCAATACCAGGCTATTTTGATTACCGTAGCCTTATAGTAAAGTTTGAAGTCTGCAAGTGTGGTACGTCCTGCTTTGTTTCTTTTGCTAAGGATTGTTTTGTCTATTCGTGGTCATTTATGTTTCCATATGAATTTCTGTAATGTCATTTCCAGGTCTGAAAAGAATGATGTTGGTAACGTAATGGGTATTGTGTTGATTCTGTAGATTGCCTTTGGTAGGATGGACATCGTAACAATGTTGATTCTTCCTATCCATGAGCATGGAATATTTTTCCATTTGTTTTTGTCTTCTTGGATTTCTTTGAGCAGTGTTTTGTAGTTCTCATTGTAAAGGTTTTTCATTTTTCTGGATAGGAAGATGCTGAGATATTTCATTTTTTGTGTGGCTATTGTGAATGGGATTGTGCTTTTTATTTGCATATCTGCCTGCTTGTTGTAAGTGTATAAGAATGCAACTGTCTTTTGCAGATTTATTTTGGACCCCGAGACTTTGCCAAAGTCCTTTATAAGTGCCCATACCATAAGAAGTAAGATAGACAAGTGGGACCTCATCAAACTTACGAGCTTCTACAAAGCAAAAGAAACCATCAAAAGAGCAGGGAAACAGCCCACAGAATGGGAAAAACTGTATATCTGACACAGGTCTAACATCTAGGATGTACAAAGAACTCAAATGTGCCAAAAGGAAAAAAAAAAAAAAAAAACAGCCCCATTAAAAAGTGGGCAAAAGACATGAACAGACACTTCTCAAAAGAAGGTATATGGACAGCCTACAGACTTGAAAAAGTGCTCAGCCTCGCTTATCGTCAGAGAAATGAAAATCAAAACCACCTTGAGATACCACCTAACCCCAGTAAGAATAGTCATCATTAATCAAACACACAACAATAGATATTGGCAAGGATGCAGAGAAAAAGGAGCACTTCTACACTGCTGGTGGGAATGCAAACTAGTGCAACCACTCTGGAAAACAGTGTGGCGATTTCTGAAAGAGCTAGAAATTGATCTTTCATATGACCCAGCAATCCCCCTATTGGGAATATACCCAGAGGAACTCAAATAATTCTACAAAAAAGGTAACTGCACATGAATGTTTGTTTCAGCTCTATTCACAGTAGCAAAAACATGGAACCATCTGTGCTTCCCATCGATGCTGGACTGGATAAAAACATGTGGTACAATGGAATATTATGCTTCCATAAATAAGGACAAACTTATGGACTTTGCAGCAACTTGGATGGATTTAGAGTTGATCATACTCAGTGATCTTTCAGAGAAACAAAGAACAGAGAGCCATATGTTCTCACTCATAAGCGGACCTTTAACAATTATCATAGTACTGTAAGAAAGGGATTGGCAGTAGTGGGAAACTGCCAGAGGGAGGGAGGGGTGGGATTGGGAGTTGAGGGAAACTGCTAGGGGACGGAGTGGCACATCTCATCAACCAGGGTACCTTCATAATCAACATTTGTATACCTAATCCTGAATTGTACCCTGCATCTTTAAAATAAAAAAAATTAAAAAATATCTTTCATATTAAGAAAACAAATCACAAAGATTTCCCATAGCTCCACAAGACCTCTTTAGGTCTCACGTCACAAAAGCTTTCTCTTCACAGAAAAAAACTTCTTGATTATTCTACATTTACACACTCTGCTTCCTGATGCCCGTTCATTTCAAAACCTCAAGTGTAGCTGTTTCCCCCACCACACGGTCAAAATATCCAACAACAGCCTCTGTGTTGAAAAAAACTAGTGTACATTTGTCTTTTTCCACTATTCTAACTTGAATTGTCACTTGCCACAGTCGACCATCCCTTTCTTGGAATAGTCATGTCTTCCAGGAAATAATTGTCTACAATGGTGACAAGCACTTCCAGTTGTCCCTAGATGTCTCCTCTACCATCTCCTCTCTTCTCTTTCCACACTGACAATGCTGGGCACCCTAGGGCCCTAATCGCCACTAGAATATAAGGTAAACTTCACTGGAACATTGCTGTATTTGCATCACCTCTAGAGGGGAGAGAAAAAGAGAGGAAGGGAGGCAGGAGAAAGGGTTGGAGGGAGTGAAGGAGGGATGGATGGAGAGAGAGAGAGAGAGAGAGAGAGAGAGAGAGAGAGAGAGAGGACCATTTAGAAACATTTTTTAAAAATCTGTCTTCCTTGCAAAATTGTGATGATGAATTGAAGTAATTCTGACAATAGAGTACAGGTTTATGGCACTATAGAAATAAAAATAAGTATAGTTAAATCCATGAAAAGCACTCCTGGAAAAAAAGGAACACAATAGAATATTTACTTCTCCCTTCATTTTTTCATTTGGTTAATTCTTCGGTCCAGGAACAATTTGATATACACATTTTTTCTCACTATGCTTAACACCTACTTTCCAGAAATTTTTCAAGGCACTTAAAGATACCATGTGGTATTTATTATTTTAGAGTAATTTGAGAATAAATGTATTACTATTAGCATATTTTTCAGAGACAATATTTTGAATTCATAAGTACTGACATAAATTGTCGAAATTCACTTCTACATGAGGCTGGAGATACATAGCAAAGCGTATCCCTAGAATCGCTAGCGCTCTCAAATGGCATGAGATGATCCAGCATTTGGCTGAATGGGTCCTTTGTTGTGTTGCCATTGTTTTCTCGACATATTTTGTCTCTTGCCAAATTTGGGTTTTTGATAATAGAGCACACATTTTTGCTGTGCCACCCCCATAAAGTCCATATAATTCAGTGATGAAAAACATTAGGCACTCAACAGGTAGCTTCTATGTCATTACTTTGGGCTGTTTATAATCAATTTGTAACGTGGCGAAAACGGCCCAGAAGGGAACAAAATGTAGAAAACCATGGTGAGGTCAAAGCCACGAGCGAAAGATGGGGGAGTTTATTCTGGAACAGGATGAAAAGAGCAAGGGAGAGAATGGGGTGTGTGCTGTCTCCAGGCCAAGCCTGAACAGCCAGTGCTATTGGAAAGCCTGAATCGGCAGCCTCATGGACCTAAATTAAACATTTTGCTAATATATAATTCTCTTCATTTTATCTAATTTTACTCGGGTATTAAGTAAATCAGATGTGGGCAAACCTTTTGCCAAATTAGTGAGCAGCTTTCGAATAACAAGAAAAATGATCATTTGCAATATTCATTGAATCTTGTTAACATGAATTATAGTGGATGAAGACCTGCAGCAAGATTTATTAAAAATTCAAACTTTTAACAATTGCAGAATGCATGTGGCTATCGATGCACTGTAGGGGAAGCAAGACGAAAAGATGCCTTCAGCTTTGCAGGCTCACTTGGTTAATCCCGGCACGAGGGAGCAGTCTAAGGATCCAAATGTTTTCTTCTGTTTAATGAAAGGTTTACACAATGATTGAGCCCATACCTTGGAGCATTTTCTTTTTGTGTTGCCTAAAATCACTTAGGAATCTAGACATTTAGAGATGCTTGACATTTTAAAAACATCTATTCTTTTCAAAAATTGGTGAGTGCACCAAGGTTAGTACTGTCACTTTGAATGTTTGACCAGTGTTAAGCAAAAGCATACACACACACACACACACACACACACAAACACAGGCACATATGTATGTACAGTGTGTGTATATATACATGTGTGTGTGTATATGCGGGGGTGCCCAAAACACGTACACACGTTTTGAGTATGACGTCTGCAAAAATGTATATACATTTTTTGGCACCTGCTGTATATATAATTTCTAAAGCCAAAAGTCAATTTCAGTCTTGCAGGTAGGCGGCCATTACTGATTATCCTTGTGTCTTGTGATGTGCTCGATTGCATCTGCAACTTCCCAGCCTGGTAAACAACTAATTCCCCCACACTGCTCACGGGGGCTTGAAGCTGCTCCCCATGCCTATTCAGCATTCCTTTTAATTTGCAAGCAGTTCCATAAATCTTTCTTGGCTTCTAGGGACATAAAGACTGCTATGATGAAGTGGCCAGCATGGTGGCTTAACAAGCTGAAGGCTAGCTTTTTCCCTCCCTGCATCCTAGGGACTACTGTCTTATTCCTGGCAAAGTAGATCAGATTTTGAATTCCAGCCAGAGTAATTAGCACAATTTAGAATCTCAATACACAAAGCAGAATGGTCAGCATTAGCAAAGATGTCTTGTGTGTGTTTTCTGAGTGGCAAAAAAGGTTAAAAAAAAAAAAAGGCAGCTGCAGCAGGTCTTTGGGACTTTGCTGAAAGTGACCCACTAAATATATTTCCACCTTAGGGAGGGTTGTATGTAACAACACACTCTAAGTTGGGAGGCCATGTCTTTATTACCTCTTTTCAAATGCATTGCTAAAAATGCAAGCAAAGAAAGAGCTGAGGATGTCCCTAACATTCCCTAGAAAGCAAATTCTCACGGAGAAAGTTACATTCCCTAGAATGTAAGCATCAACAAAAACTAAGTTAAAACTTCCAAGAGAAGCAATTTTCCTGGCAGTCAGTCAGCTTTACATATTCTGAAAATGCCAAATTGCAAGCTGCCCTAAAATAGGTTTAGTGGTTGAGCTAACATGGCTGGATTTCCGACATATTCATTATCAACTTATCATGAAGGTTGCATTATCTAGCTTTATTTGCAGCTGTCTTTTGGGTGCTTAGCAACTGTGCTGAAATAATTTAGAAATTTTTAGGGAGTCTCATGGCCTTGAGTTAATACTCCAGGCATAAAGCTTCATGATAGAGACAATTCTCTGGGAAATGGAATCAAATATTTCACTGGATGTGCTGCGCCTTTAGTCCCAGCTACTCAGGAGGCTGAGATAGGAGAATCATTTGAGCCCTGGAGTTCAAGGTTAGAATGCACTATGATTGCACCTGTGAATAGCTTCTTCACCTTTGCCTGGACAGCACAGCAAGACCCTATTTCTTTAAAAAATTACTAGTTTTCTCCTATCAAAGTGTTCTCTGAAACAGATAAATCAATTGATCTGTCATACTTTTTATTTCCACAGACTCTCTTTTTTAGAGCCATTTTGGGTTCACATCAAAATTGAACACAAGGGATACAGATTTCTCATATATGAGCAGGGAGTCTCCCCTCAAAACGTGATTGTTTGTGGAAGGTAGACCCCTTGTAGTACAAGCTTCCCCTGCCTGGTAAGTGTTCTAGGAACTCATGGGCGTCAGTGGACCAGCTAGTGTTGTTGTGAGAGACTGCATTCGGTTTCAATGAATATTTTTTGGAGGTTCTTTCACCACGTTTGCCCCTTTCATGATGGGAGATTAACAAGCACACCTGCCCACACCACATGAGTGTTCAGCAGGTTTTGCTTGTTTTTGTCTTTTGTTTTTACCAAAAATGGCATGACCTCCATGCCCTACCCTCCATATTTACCTGCTCTCTCCCAGGGTAACTTTTTTTTGTTTCCCCGGATGAAAAAAGTCCTGAAAGGGACACATTTTGCAAATGTGAAAGAGGTGAAACAAAACAGCAGAAGCACTAAAAGGCACCAAAAATGACGAGTTCGAAAACTGTTTCGAGCAGTGGAAAACGCATCTTGATAGGTGTATTGCATCAAAAAGAGAGTACTTTGAGGGCAACTAAAGTTAAAAAGTGCAAGAATAAATGCACATTTTTAGTAAACAAATTCCAGTTGTTTTGGGGTCCCCCTTGCATCCCTTGCCCCCCAAACACATAGCCTCCCCACTACCAGCATTTCCAACAGAGTGAGACATTTGTTACCGTTGATGAACTTATATCAACACATCATTGTCACCCAATGTCCACAGTGAGGGTAGAATTCTCTCTTGATGTTGCAGATTGTGTGAGTTTTGATATATACATGGCATGTGCCCACCAGTAGAGTATTTTTCGAAGAGTTTACTATTGAATAGCAGATGAGTTTCACTCCATTTAATCCCCCAAATAATATTCACCTGAAATGTGTGTTACTTTGTAACCATGTTATATTAGAATGAAAAGCAACAAGTAAGCTACATACCTCCTTGAAAAAATGGTTTAATAAAGATAATTATTATTAAGTAAATGTTAAGACTTTAAATACCAAACCAAGAAAATTTTTTTTTATTTTTTATATTCAATATTTGTTATTATGATATTGTGGGGTACAGTTAAAGGTTAGGTATGCAAATATGCTTCGTTCAGGCACCCTTGTTGATAAGCAGTATCTCCCCATCCCCAGACAAATATTTACTACCATTAATCTCATCACCCTACCCCTCCCCCCCATAGTTTCCCACCACTGTCAGTCATTTTCTTGTGGTAATACATTGGACGACTGAGGTCTACTATATGAGTGAGAACATGTGATACTCTACAAAGCCAAAGAAACCATCAAGAGAGCAGGGTGACAGCCTACAGACTAGGAAAAAGTATTTGCCAACTCCAGGTCAGACAAAGGCTTAACATCTTGGTTCTACAAGGAACACAAACGTGCGGAAAAGAAAAAAACAACAATCCCATTATAAAATGGGCCAAAGATATGAAAAATTTTTAAATGCAAATTCAATAAGGCTTCTGCTCTAATAACAATTTTCCAAAGTCAGCCGACCACAGAAAGCTGATCCAGTGTTTTCTCTTTGAAGATTGTTAGTCGAGAAGTTTCGCCACCCTAAGAATCCTCTGTCCTCTGTGCCGCCAGTCATCCCTCCCTCTCCAAAGCCACTGACAGTCACGGATCCCTTGGTTCTCTCCAGACTCTTCCTTCTCAGGAATGCCTTACAGTGGGAATCAGAGTGGGCCGCTGCCTTTTCAGATCGGCTTCTTTCACTTCATCACCGGCACACGAGTTTTTTTCCATGGAGTCATCGTCTTAATCCTAGCACCAAAGGAGGTTACACTGTCTGGACGTAGCACAGTTTATCCATTCACCTTCTGAGGGACATCTTGGTTTCCTTCACATATTGCCCATGGCAAGTAAGCTTTCAATACGAGCAAGGTGTACCATTCTTTGTGTGGACATACGATTTCAACCATTGGACTAAATCTCAAGGAAGGCCAGATGGCAAGGAAGGAAGGAGTGTGTTGACTTTTGTAAGAAACTGCCAGACTGCCTTTCAAAGTAACGGTACCATTTCCCACTTCCATCCTCAATCAATGAAGGTTCCCGTGGCTCCAAATCCTCTCCGGCCTTTGATGTTGTTGGTGTTTTGGGTTTTGCCGATGTGCCCTACCGTTTGGAAACGAGTTTCCTTGAGCAGTTCGCCTGAGAATAACACTTTCATATTGATTCTACTATATGTAACACACTGGAATACAATGCTGCAAATAGTATGTGTTTACATGTGTACAGTGTATATATATCAGTATATATATTACGAACGTGCGTGTAAACATCTGTGTTTGCACGTGTGTTTGTTTGTGTGCCAAGTCTTTAAATAAAAACATCCTTATTTGAATATTTAGCCATACTAAAAAAAAAAGACTGAAGGTTGAAGGCTGTTTTTACTGTTGGTTGCCATTATTCTGTCAATAGAAAGCACTTGATTAAGTGCTCATTTAAGATAGAGAAAACTGTAATTCTCTGGTCTATTTGGCAATGGATAACACACAGTTGAAGTGTCTGGCAAAGCAATCTTGACAGATATCTGCCACTGAGTTCTAAATTATTTCCTTTACTTACTAGCATTTTGCATGACTTATTCCCTTTCAAGAAAGTGCTTGATATATGCTCTAAATTATTATTTTGAATGAAAAAAGTCAGGGCAAATCCTCTTGGTCTATTTTTGGTTATTGCTATCCATTTCTCATTAACCTCTTGGTAAGTAGTGGGAGTTACTAATCCATATAGTACAGATGAGAAAAATGTCAGTCTTTCAAATTAAAAAAATACATAAAAATAACTTCCAGTGAAAGCCAGAGCAAGTCATACTTCTAAAAAAATTCTTCAAACTCTTTGAAATGGTTACTTTCCCCATTTTGCTCTTTTATGAATAGAGAAAATATCAAAATTGCATGTTAGGGTGAAGGCAAGATAATTATTTGTCCATTCCTTTAAGCATGATGCTAAATGAAAATTAAGACCCTATTATGAGGCCATGCAAAGAGCTTATTGAAGAATAAAGGTAAACATCTCAAGGATGAGACTATTTCTTTAGCTTGAATTTTGGACTATTTTCATTAAATCAGTCAGGCAGAGATGGTGCATTTCTGTGTGTGTGTGCGTGTGTGTGTGTGTGCGCGCGCTCAGTATACACACGAGCGAATCCACACACACACCTAAATATAATGCTCTCTTGCATCATTGATTATCATATAATTTACATATAATAATACCATAATACCATCGATTCTTTGCTTACTAGTTTATTGGTAACCATTGTACTTATTCTTGGCTATTTAACATTTTTATTCCCCAGAAGTAGCATATGGCTGCTAAAGAAAATTAGATAGCACTAACAAGCAAATAAAGAAAATAAAGACTTAAACACACTTCCAAAAATATCCACTATTAAAATGTTGAAAATGTATAGGAGTAGCATACAGTTGCGGCTTAGAGTCATAGAAATCTGTATTGAAAACATGGCTCATCATTTTATAAGTTCCATAACTCTTGATCAATTTGTTTACCAAACTAAGAATCACTTTTATTATCTGCATAATGAAAACGACAAAACATAATAGTTTTCTGGGAAGGTAAAAACAAGAAAAAGTAGCTTTTGCTATGATTATTAATAATTATAACAATTGCTATGATCTGAATGTGTGTGTCCTCCCCAAATTTATATGTTGAAACCCTAATTCCCAAAGTAATGATTTTAGGAGAGACCTTTGGAATGTGATTAGGTCTTGAGGGTGGAGCCTTGATGAAGGGATTCATGCCCTTGTTAAAGGGACCTCAGAGTCCAGTATCATTCTTAAAGGAATCTCAGAGATGTCACTTGCCTCTTCCATCATGTGGCAACACAGTGAGAACGTGCTGTCTATGAGAAAGTAAGTCCTCACCTAGTGCCCAATCTGCCAGGGTTTTGACCTTGGACTTCTCAACCTCTAAAACTGTGAGAAACAAATGTAGGTTTTAAAAAATAAGGCACTCAGTTTATGGTATTTTGTTATAGCAGCTTGAACAGACTAATACACATACCTTACACTGGAATGTACACTTTCTTTCCTTAATATTGAATTTTTCCTCTCTCTTATCTCCCCGACTATCATTTAGAGGTCAGGTGCAAACCTCCACTATCTCACAAAAGGGGAACAAGCACATCAAAAAGTTTCACAAAACTCATAATCGTATATACTATCATTAACATTTTTTCCATGAGGACACCACGATTCAGAGACAGGAAGGGCCTTCTTCAAGGTCACAAGTCGCACCATCGCCACTGAAACCCTGGGCTGTAGAATTGCTGGGATTATGTTCTTTCCAGATCTCACAAGGCACATTATCTCCTTCAGATACAGGCCCATCTTACTGATCATATGGGATGCTGTATCAGATGCAAAGAAGCTTATTTTTTTTGAAATTTGCCAAACATTTTATCTTTTTTAAAGGGACCATGCTAGCATGGCACTACCTGGTTCAATGAGCCATATTTTTCAGTAATTCAAGTACATTTCTTTGCTAACTCCCCTTGTGAAAGATTAGTGGAGAATTGAGCCAGCTGCAAATACATTGTGCTTGATTTTCGTGAATTAGCATGACGACTAAAATTCCTAGAAAATTGATGGTTGGTGGAATTTACATAATTTTGGTCATATTAAGAACTTCCAGTTATTTAAATATAATTTACCCCTTTCTGGTATAATATCATGCTTTTTTTGTGAAATGAAGATAACAGCTGAGGCCTAATTTATTTAAATTCTGTTATACACTCAGCGAGCAATATAAGTATCTCTTCCATGAAAAAGATATTTCGAGCATGAGTCATCTATGCTAATGTAACTTATTAATGTATTCACTTTTTATAAACCACTCGAAATTTTCTCACACATATCTTCTTCATGATAAATCAGCTGTAGATTTGTTAGTCATTCGGATACATTCATTGTTTCACTTTAGGCTCTATCTATCCCTGCACACATAAAATGAAGAAAGACACTTCCAATTATGTAATCCCGGCATTCTGAATTTTCATCAAAATTTGCTATTGTACCTGTGATGTTATAAATATCAAGGGGCTATCAATTATCTAGGTATGTCCTCATTCCTACTCCCCCCCCCCCACCAATTTTGAAGGAAAAGATGTTTCTTCCATATAAAAAAGACACTTACACTTCCACCATCATTCCACATCTCAACTCTTCCTCGAGCTCAGGGGTCTTGACCCACCAGTTATTTTCGCTGACCACTCAACCCTCGAACTCTACCTGTGTATCCTTGCTTTCCCTTCAATATATAGCTTAAGTTTCCAATGCGAAATAAAAACAAAAACACATAAGATCTGCTCTAATAGCAAATTTGGTTCTACAACATGGTTATATTAATGGTAACCACTGTGCTGAACGTCAACGCTCCGCACCTCGCTCGTCCCAAGCACAATGGACCTCGTTCATGCACTTGACCCGCAGCTCCCCAGCTACCCACGACCTAGGCCATGACAACCACCATTTTACTCTGTCTGTGAGCTCGGCATTTTCAGGTTCTGTGCCTACTGACGTCATGCAGTCTTTGTCTTTCTGTGTCTGGCTTATTTCACTTAACATACAATTTTAATTTATCAATTGTACATGAATAAAGTGCAACCATTTTTAAAAATAAAGTCATAAATCCACACCTTTTTTGTTTACCTTTGGTCTCCTCTTAGACATGACCCTATCTTACGGCTTTTACTTTTCCATTTGCAGCTTGCATTTTCCCTTCTATGCATTCCCTATCTTCTTTCTATGCATTGTGTCTAACTTTTAAAAATGCCAGGTGCAATTTACAATCTTTTCTGCTGCTTTTGATACTTTCTATTTTTCTGTCTCCTTGTCTTCCACCTGCATTACTCTTGAAATTATTTCTGGAAGATTCACCAGTGGCAATTCAGTGACAATGTTTCGTGTTGCTTAATCACCTCATTCCTGAACATCCCTCTTTTCCTTTCCTAAGCTTCTCATGTTCCTTGTCTCTTACTCCGTTGGTTCTCCCCTGGGTCCTGGCCTGCCCTCAGCTTCTGCATGCTTCTTCAATCGCATTCCCAAAGTCCTTTTCTTGGCCGTCCCCCTCCTTCTCTCACTCCAGGGACCTTTCGTGAGTTCCATGGTCTTGACTACCATGATCTGATAGCCATCAAAACTAGTCTCCAGCACAAATATTCCTTCTGAATTCCACACTCACAGAACTCATGAGCTCATTCCAGGGTTTTATTGGACATCTCCATCTATATATGCTCTATAAAATTATATTGCAAATTTTAAACATATAAAACGTATCAATATCTCATACCAAACTACTTCTATACTTTTCTATCTCTGTAAATAAAATTAAAATCTATCCAGTAGCATAAGCATGAAGCCGTAACTCATACATGCCACTTATTTTTGTCTTCCCTGAAAACTCAATTTTATCATGAAATTTTATCAGAATACATTCCGTAGTCTTACTGGAGTCTGTCTCTTCTTTCCATTTCCATTGTTAATTTTTTTAGGTTAAATATTATATCTTTTCATCTCAAACCAGGCAAAGCGGGGACCAATGGTAGACCCAAAGTTTACCTGCACAATGATCACTTGTATACCTAATCTTGCATCGAATCCTACATCTCTAAAATAATAATAAAATATATATTTAAATGATTGCATTGGCAGTCTCGTAAGTGGCATCTGTTTTTCTGAACTGTCGACTGCACCCTCTCCCCCCAATTCATTTGAGAATGATCTTCCTGAAAAGTAATTTTGATGAGTCTGGTAAGTCTTTTTCTCCTTCCCTATCCCCTACTCCCTAGACTTCTTACATTAAAAGACTTATTAGGAGCTATTTCCAAGATCTGAAATCAGTTCATTCTAGCCTAGATGTTACCTGCCTATCTGAAAATAAAGGTAAACACACTAGAAAGTCTATCAAATTTTTATTATTAAGCAGAAAAGATTTAAAAAGCAAAGTTTGCAATATGAATTAATGTATGACTATCTTATTTCTGATACTTTTCTGTTGTGTCAGCCAATGTTCTTTGAGTGCTAACAAGAGCAGATTTTGTATAACTTTGGCAAAAAGAGAATGGAAGGATACTGAATAACTTTATAGAATGGAGTTCTGAATGACTAAGTCTCATATATGATAAAGATCATGAGGAGTTTCTTTATAAGCAATTACTTGAAGAGTAAAACTAGTAAAATCTGGTTTTCCAGGGAAATGAGAAGTTGACTTTCTGTCTTATGGCTATTCCTGAAAGTCTCTGTGTAAAGCAAATCATTTCAGCTATTGGTATTTTGCTTGAAAACAGAAGTAGCTTGAGCTCAGAATCCATGGAGTACCCTATTCAGTGTTTAGCAATTGGCTGAATGAAGTATATTTAGTGATAGAGAGTTTGAAGTAGCATGTGGATAGGTGACCCTGAATAGACAGAAACTTGAGCATTATTAATCCCTTGTAAAAACTCCCACTGTTGACAAGAGTCTTAGATGAACAGAATGACTTGCTGTTAATTTCATTTATGGTTCTTCCCCAAAGAGCCTGATGCTTTCTTGACGCACTCATCACCAACATGGTGATGAACCAAGGATGTAGACTGCGGTGGGTTTGACAAAATGGCATTTTACCCAACACAGATGACCTGAGTTATCTTTCTGACTTCTTAATTGCTATGAATTATCCCCAAATTAACATCATAACTCAAATCAACCACTGCAGAACATTTTAGCAAATTGATGACAGGGGTCCTCTGCACCAGAGATGGAGGAGGGCACCTCCTCCTATTTGCAAATTTTCAATTTGTAAATTAAATGGACATTTATTCTGCATCTAGATTTGCTTTTCCCCCCTCCGTAGTATTTGTCAATGTTACCATCCATGGATATATAAAACACTTTATATGGTCAAGTTCTCAAGACAGGCCTAGTTCCATTTTTCTCAAAGATTTAAAAATTGACCTATCATATGATCCAGCAACCCCACGTCTGGGAATATACCAAGAGAAACACAAATCGCTCTACCAAAAAGACACCTGTACACATATGTTTATTGCAGCACTTTTTGCAATAGCAAAAATATGGAATCAACCCAAATGCCCATCGAAAGTGGATGAGATAAAGAAAATGTGGTACATATACAAGATGGAGCCATGTACACTACATAGACACCTTGCAGCCACAAAGAAGAAGAAAAGTATGCTCTTTGCAGGATCATGGATGCAGCCGGCGACGATCATTCTTAGTGAACTCTCCCAGAAAAAAAAAGTGAATACTGCATTTTCTCACACATGAGTGCACCCTAAGCATTGGGCACAAGAGCAGGAATGCAGGAACCATTTGAGCTGGGCACTGCTAAAAGAGGCAGGGAAGGAAATAAGCCACCCACTGAGTACCTGGTCCACTACCAAGGGTAAAGGGTTCTCACTAGAAGACCAGGTCTCACCTGCACAAAATTTACTTATGTAGTAAATCTTCACATGGACCCCAGGATTCTAAAACAATAATAAGATGAAGATAGTCTTAGTTCTACAAGGTAAAATACCTAACCAATGAATGTATTGCACAAAGGACTCCTCTTTCTAACTCAGATTGTGAAGAAGTTAAAAAACATATAAGGTATAGCAGCACGTAATTACTGTTAGAAGCTAAATTGGAGACATGACTAGGTCAACTAAGCAAATGAACTTGCTAACACTAAACCTCACCCAGTCTGGAGCACAGAGACTCAGAGCAGATGGCATGCTCTGTTCTCATATGGTATAAGGTGTGGCATTGCAGAGGACAACTCTCTCTTTGGGTACACTAAGTCTCCAAAAATAAACATAGACAGATTTTGGCTGAACATACACAGATATTACTCAAAAGTTACTAATTTCCTCAAATATATTTCACTCCCCAATGGGGTAGACAGAATCCTGGAGCTGCATTATTTTATTACCTTTCATAGGAAGAAACATCAGAAGTGGAAAAGAAGAATTTTTCACTAGCATCTAATGCTAACACATGGTGCTGTATTCTATGTAAAAATTTGTTGACCAGAAATTAATGGACTTTGTTGATTATTGTAGGAAGAACAGATTTTTCATGGGACTAGTATGAAGCAGAATAACAAGCAACCTCAAGGTGAGATGCTGGCAGCTTTGAGTAATTTAGTGGAAGCGGAGGGAGAGCATAATGGTTAAATCGGGGATATATTTGAGAAATGCAATAAACAGAAATTGGTAACATGGAAGAAAGATATCTAGAAGGATTTCCACACTAATCTGACTGAACAATTAAAGTTGAGCAAAACTTCCACTCAATGGGTGCCAAAATCATGACGCCCAGATCAGCCATAGACAAGAGAAGAGGTGTCATTGAAACCCTTAAATGAGTGGAAACAAGATCCTATGCTGGTCTTTAAAGAATTGCAGCGGGAGATGGGACATGGCTTTCCCAACATGATCCTGAAGACAAAGCACAGAATGCTAGGTAGGTGAAAGCAACTTTTATTGAGAAAGGTAAGCTTTGGGGAGCACATGTATAGTAGAATATGAAGAGTTGACTATTGGTCATTAGAATGTTGAGACACCTGAGAGAATTCCAAGAATTACATTCTGAAGCTCAGAAGAGAAACCGACTATAGACATACGAGGAATCCTCACAAAGTTTACGGAAAAAGAGCAAGCATTGCAAAAAAACAAAAAACAAAAAAACAAAAAACTTGCACAAATTCAAAAGAATTTTCACACCAAAATAAACCTGTGCTAACTTGTCATAATCTGTGTGAACAGAGTATAGTTTGAGGCACTAAGAAGAATAAGGCATCAATTTTTACAAAGCTCTTATTCAAGCAACATAAACTCTGCTAACATGGAAGCAAGAACAAACATTTAACTTCTGGTAAAGCCTGAGTGAAAGAATGGTGAAATTATTAAAGCTTTATGAAAAGTCCACAGGGACAATGCCCCAAAGACATCAGCAGCTTACAAATGGATAACTCATTTTAAGAAAGGGGATAGAAGTCTACAGCTATGAACCACACCCACATCAATTTGCAGGGAAAAAATAATCTTGCTCATGCCCTAATTTGGGAGGACTGATGAAAATAGCCAACACCAAACACATCTCAACTGGTTCGGCTTACACTAATCTGGCTGAACAATTAAAGTTGAGCAAACTTTCCACTCAACGGGCGCCAAAATCATGACACCCAGATCAGCCATAGACAAGACAAGAGCTGTCATTGAAAATCTTAAATGAGCAGAATCAAAGATCCTAAGCATGTCTTCAAAGAATTGTAGCCTGAGATGGACATGGCTTTCCCAGCATGATCCTGAAGACACAGCACAATCAAAGCAACGGCTACCGGGAGGCGAAAGTGGTCCAGTCAAAGCAAAAGAGAACAGGTCAAGCTCCAAGGTCCTGGAGACAGGTTCGGGGGCATTCAAGGCATTTTGCTGGCTGACTTTCAGGGGAGCCAGAGAGAATGATAACATCTGCGTATTGTGAGAGTGTTTGGGGCAAGTTAGCCAAAGCTTTGACAGAATCATGGCCAGGAAAGCTTCGGCAGAGAGTCCTTCTCTACCACCACACACTCCTGCTCAATTCCTCTCATCAAACAAAGGTGCTCTTGCGAAAGTTTTGAGGGAACATCGTTCAGCATCCACCTTCCAGTCCTGATTTGTCTATTTCTGACTTCTTTTAGTTTGGGAAACCATGTAGGTAGACTGGCTTTTAAAGAAAGAACATCCTGAGTGAGAATAAAATTGAGTCTAGTCCTGGGCCATGAGAATTGCTCCATCATTATTCATATTCTTGACATAATATTTATTTATTTAGTTTTAATATCAGTTTATTTGAGACAAATACATGGAATCCCTAATTTGTCAAAAGTGTGTTTGGGCAACAATGTATCAGACGAACACTCTTCAAGTCATCTTCTGCCTCCTTCTCTGCTCTCACACACCACATTCAAGTGACATCGTTCAATTCTGCCAAGTCTCCTTTTGTCTGTGTTTCAACAGTTACACTGTCATAACCTTTGTCCAGACTACTAGGACTGAATCTCCATGAAGAAGTCAGAGAGAGTCTTTCGGAAAAGAGCACCATCACTTCACCTGTCTGCTCAAAGCTCTTAACCGATCCCCTCACACTTAGACTGAAATTCATATTCTTTTGGGAGCCTGGAAGCTTGGTGCTGCTATTCCTGATTATGTCTCCAATTTCACTTCCGTCTCTTCATGACTGAATGCATTTCAGCCACACTGGCCTTGCTAGCACTTCCCCCCCACCCCAAAGCTCATCACTCGCCTATGTCCAAGAGTTTCTGATATATCAACTTCTAAATCTACATCTGCTCAAATATCAACTTCTTAGAGAGGTCTCATCATCCACATTATCTATAATAGCACTCATTCTTGCCTCTTTGCTATGTATACCCTTGCCAGGTTTTTAATTATTGTCTAGAATTCTTATAAACTGGCCTTACAGTCACATGTGTATTTGCTAATCTTCTCTTACATTAGAAATGCGAGCTTTATGAGATTGATTCTGTCTGTTTTGGTTTCTCTATATTCAGTGCTAGTATGTGCCTGACACACAGTAGGCATTCAAATTTTCATGGAATAGAAAGGGTATAGACAAGTGAATATATGGACTTTATTATTAAAGTCTCTGACCACTCAGTCGATAAGTGTTTATCATCTACCTACAATATTCTCCAAGTGAGATACAAAACAGAAGATTTTCAACTTCCTTAAATTCAGAGAGAGAAAAACTACTCAAAGCATTGTTATTGACAAGTAAACTAGGGACTGCACGATTCTTCCCTCTCGTGTTTCAGATTCTTGTCGAATCATCCTAGATAGACTGATTTTTAATTGTTAAGAGATTATCTTCTGTGAATGTTGTTTCTATGCGTCACAGAGGTGTCTACATGCAGCTAAACCTACCATATTTACTATCTTTTCTGACTTGCACCTTTATTTTGCATTAACAAGAATTTCTCCTTGACAGGGTTTTGCTCCATTGGATTATTCAGATGCTTATTAACATACAGGGAGATTTTGCTGAATCCATTGACTACTACTTATGTTTTAATGAGCATTAATGAGCTTTGTGATTGTCCTGTGGAGCAAAACTCCGATCTCATTAGGTGGATTCCCAAAATGCCTAAAGGTGAGCAGACACAGCTTTAGATGTATAAGGTAATTTCATACTTAATTAGTTCCTTCCTTGCCGCACCACAGACACACATTCCGAACTACGGCTCAAAACGGCAAATTTGTTGTTTGCTGTGACACGTCAGTGAAATGGTAGAATTCACTAGGAGCCTCTGGGTCATTTAAGGCCGCTCACTATTATGTCAATGCACTGGATAACTATGACTCGATTCACAGAAAATGGAGTACAAGGAAGAAAAGTTAGATGAGCTCTAACTTGAGTTGATGTTGCTTTGTATTTTGCATAGAATAGGGCGTTGTGAAATGTCCACATGCATGTGTTTAGATGGACACATAAATGGTATTGGTTGCTTTCATTAACTGAGTGTTCACCATGCGACAGGGAATTTACATATAGTGTTTTTCCTTCTAATAAAAACTGAATGTTGGAACTACCATTTGCATTTTATGAATAAGAAAACTGGTGTATGAAGTGTTTAAGTTCCTTGTTTATATTAGTTTTCTGGGGCCGCTGTAACAAAATACCTCCGACTGGGTCTCTTAAATGGCAGACGTTTATTTTTTCACAGTTCTGGAGACTGGAATCCAAGATCAAGGTGACAGAAGGCTTGGTCAATCTGGAGGCCTTTCTTCTCAGTTTGCAGATGGCGGTCTTTTCTCTGTGTCTTCTCATGACCTTCTGTGCGTGCACGTCCCTGTTATCTCTTCTTCTTCTTACAAAGACACAAGTCCTGTTGGAGAAAGGTCCCACTCTGTGTGACCTTTTTAACCTTACTTATATATTTTAAGGCCCTATCTTCAAATACAGCCATATTCTGTAATACCGGGGGCTAAGGCTTCAACATAGGAATTTTGAGGGTAATCAATTCAGCCCCAACACTTGTCAAATATCTAGCTAGTAGTAAGTGGCAAAGTTGTGATTGGACTTAAGCTGTCTCAGACTTCAAGTTCCAGGATCCTCCTTCTGTGGACTCTGTAGTGTAAATTTGCATAAGATTCAGAGAAAGGGATGCTAAGTCGAAAAAGACTGACGTATTTGAAGCATCAAAGAGAAGTTTGCTGTGCTACTACAATAAGTGTGAAGACCAATTTCAATTTCTCTAATGCTTTTTAATTTCTCATTTAGTTTCAAAAAAGTTTTTCTTATAAATAAATTGAAATAAAACTCAAACAGGATTATACCGATCAATCCAAGTTGCGGTCCCTGGATTATTTTTACTAAAGAATGACAAACTTTAACACATTTTCGAAGATCACTGTTTTAGATTGGCTTGTGTAGTATTGTTCTCAACACGCGTTTTCAAAGGTAGCACTCCAGTTGCTGTTGTCTCTAGGCAAAGGTGAGAAGTAGAAAGTTGGGGTAAAATCCCTTTTGTTATCAGGAATTAATATAGCATGGCCGATGATATTGGAAACAGATTTCTGTAGAATTATGCTACTCTTTTAGCGTAGGCTGGCAGCGCATCTATGCCAATTAAAGTAGAAAGATGCCCTCTTGGACTCTGACTTGTTGACCCTGGATACAGTGGGCTGGATAACATGTTGCACACACATGCTGTCATCTACTCACCCAATTAATAGTGCACACCTGTGACATTCATCGACAGACTAGGCAGGGAGGAGGGCTGAGTTTCAGCAACAACTTTCCAATGAGATATGAGGTTATGCCTGTAGAGTTTCTCTGAAAACTCCTTATACTTTTTACTATAGCAAAGAATGAAGGTGGAAATTCAGACAGCTGTGGGTTTGACTACCAGTTATGATGCTTACCGCATCGTTTCCACTTAAACTACCTAGCCCCTCTAAGCCCCAGTTAATTTCTATGAATAATGAGGAAAATACCCATTCGCCTAATTGGATTTGGGGAATAAGGGATATAGTTTTTTGTTTTTGTTTTTTATATCACCCAGCATAGTTCCTGGAACACAGCTGAAGCCTGACTGTGTTGCTCTCTTGGGGTAGGCTGACATGCATTAAGTGAGGTGACATAGTCTTTTTGGCAATTTACAGTTTCATTGTGTGGTGGTTTCTCTCCCTCCTTAATCTAAGTTCCGTGGAATTATAGATGGTGGGCTTTTTTCCCCCCAATCTTTGTGTAGATTCTTGATACAGTCCATGATCTAGAGAAGTTCCAAGAAATATATATTGTACAAATGTATAAATTCATGTCTTTTTATGATTTTCATGCTATGTTCAGTTATCCATAAACATCTAAATGAGATGACTTTGAAAAGAGGAAAAAATTTGGAAATCTATAAAATCCTAAATGAGATGACTTATGAAAGGAAAAGATGGTATATTTTACTATTTAGTACTAGTTTCTGTTGCTTATAACAGGCTGAAAACCCTGTGGAATGATTGAATGGATGGTATTCTGCTGTAAGAGCAGTACGATGACTCGCTGCCTTGATATGTTCCACATATTGTTAGTTTCAGTTCAAGCACAAGGAGACTGAGGCTGAAAGAGACTTATCCTTTCTCTGAAGCTCAGTCATGTGATTGTTTTTGTTTTTTAATATTCTATCCAGCATCTCCAATCGTTTCTAGCTGGAGAATCTTCAAGTTAACTTAGCTCATCATTTTGCTAAAAGTACTACTTTAGAGAAAGCAATTCTATTCAAAGATAGTTTTTAATTCATTCAATAATTATGTTCTGGGCACTTTTATAAGGTCTAGAGAAAAATCTGTTAACATGACAAGAAATATTCCTGACCTTTTGAGGTGGTAAAAATAGAGCAAGTAAATAAACAAAATAGTGTATTTGTAGGTGTCTATTAGTATAGAAATGAAGAAGAGAAGAAGGCAAAAGGTCTGGGCCTGGTACATGCAGCACAGTGGACAAAGTGTCCTTGCTGAGAAGCTGAGATCCGAGCAAAGGTTTGTGGGAGCCGAGGGAGGACCTCAGAGTATCTGAAGAAAGGCTATTTCAGGTAGGGAGAACGGCAGCACCTGGGTCTTCAGGCAGAGACAGCCGGGAGGACGGTGGACTGGTACAGAGTGAGGAGAAGGAGTAGTGAGCGCTGAGGTGGTTGGTTGGCGAGGTGGCCTTTCAGGAGAAATTGCTGCTGGTTCCTCTGTAATGCGGACGACGGCAAGCAGCATTCCCGCATTCGGTAAGTAACCTAAAAGACTCTGGCTTCCAGTTTTGTGGTGAACTCCAGGACAGCCATCGATCCTTGCTGTATTCCCAGTTGCCCTGTCACAGAGCAGGTGACTGAGAAACGTTGAAGAAGCAATCCACTGGAACTGACAATGCAATTTTTATGCCAAAGACAAGACTTTGAGTTCTAAAACTGATAAGCTAAATTATGTAACATACTAACTTTGTACATTTTAGTGGCTACATCTTTGTTATTTTTTTACAGAAAGTATCTTGGAGACTGGACAGAACAACAAAGAAAACATTTCCTATGAAGCAGAGAAAGAGAGATTTTGTCAGTTGGTAATATTATACACTTTGACACTTTCTTTGTGGTTTCCTTGTAGTTTTGAAATACTGAGAATTTAGAAACTTCCTAACTATAATCTGTTTTCGTCTTCAGTTGTATTGGTGAAAATGAGGTTAACAAAAAAATCAACTCGATTTGTTTGAAAGTCTTAATTATCAACCATTATTTTTATCTCTCCAAAGAAAAAGGGAATACATCTTTTTTCACTACCAGACATTTATGCAGTGCTCATTATTACCAGAAAAAATACCTATTTATGTATATATGTTTGATATATATCTATTTATGATTATCCATTTATGTACATGTGTTTGATATATTGAAACAGATTATTCTGATATGTGGGAAATATCATTTTTATCAAAATAAAAAATGTTTTCATAATGGACAAATTTCTACAGCAAACCTAGTCATTTTCCTATAAAAAGATATCAGTAGAAATTACTTATTTGTTTTAAAAGGATAAATTCTGGAGCAAGTTTAATTCAACTTTATAATATTAGATGTTATCAAATAGCCGAAAAAGCTTATTATATAAAATTAGGTAATGTTAAGATTACTTGAGAATATTATAGTCAATTCAGAGTTTCTTTGCACTTGATAGATTTCCTCAAATATTTAAGTGATATTTCTTTGCTACAAATTACCTTTTTCCATTGGAAAATAGTAAAAAATGAATATGCATCTACTTATTTCACATACGTATACCTTCAGTGTTGCAAAATAGGTCACCTAAATATACATATATCTCTGTGAGTAAACTATAATTAAACATTTATAATTTATTTATGGCTTTAATGATTTCACCTCTGTACTCTGAGAACCATAAGACTAGGAGCTTACTACACTAATTATTCTTGTTCTTAAATAGTAAGATGATTATTGAAGCAATATTCTATTCAAAACGAAAATTGAATCCACCCCAACCACGCTTACATTAGGAGTCTTTCTCTTTCATTTTTTAAAATGCTTTTCTTGTATGCTTTTAAAATGTATGCAATCATATTAGAAATATCAGCTCCACTACAAGGGATCCCATGCTAGGTAAGTGGCTCTGCCTAATTCTAAAGGTATTTCTGTATGAACAATAGTTCTATTAGGTACCGCTTCTGTGGACTTTACTGGCAAACACACCCAAGTTGGGGTAGGACAATGAAAATAGCATCAGTTAAGTGGAAAGTTATTAACATTTATTCAAACGATGAGATGAGCCAGCCACAAAGGCCATCAAGATCCTGACGAAACATTGTTTTAAACAACTAAGAGATTTTCTTCTATACCAGATGACCATTCATTCACTCCCAGGCTGAAATGAATACTACCTACTTAGGGTCCCACTCTATGCAGAATGCATTTCTATACAATGCCCTTAACATCTGACGCAACTCCTTTTGCTTATGTCTTCATTTGTCCTTGAGGAGTAGATTATGTGTTACTTTTTTGGCATCCTTGGTTTCGAAAAAACCCTGGCACGAGAATATACTCAACTAAAGTCTGTTCCGTTAATAAATTAATCTGTTTCAGATGAGTTACCTGTTTCTGTCCCACACAACTTAGCACATCATTTATGAGGCCTTCTTATTAGTCAGCGTGATTAACATTGCAGCTACAAAGACATCCTCGGGGGAATTTTGCAAACTCATGTAAACACACGCTCTAGCCACAGTCTCCTGGGACTGAAGGCCACTCTCCAGCTCCTATGGCAATGCCCTTAGGGCATTTGTTACCAAGGCTTCTGTGGTAGGGCGAGAGAGACAGGCAAGAGACCCAAAGAATACAGATATTTACTACCATTAATCCCATCTCCCTACCCCCCCCATAGTTTCCCACCACTGTCAGTCATTTTCTTATGGTAATGCATTGGATGATCAAGGTCCACTATATGAGTAAGAACATGTGATACTCAGATCTTTGTTTCTGTGAGAGGTCACTCAGTATTATAGATTCTAGTTCCATCCAGGTTGCTGTGAAATTCATGATTTTGTTCTTTTTTGTGGCTGCATAGTATTCCATCGTGTATATGTACCATGTTTTTTTACGGGGAGATACCTCTTATCAACAAGTGTGCCTGAACGAAGCATATTTGTATATCTAGCCCTTAACTATCCCCCACAATATCATAATAAAAGATATTGATTATATTAAAAAAAAGAATACTAAACTGCCTTTACCTACTTCAATTCCCATTTCTTTCTAAAGTACTAG
>CAUYQG010011426.1:0-27106 GCA_963574415.1 Tarsius wallacei
GAGCCGGGCTCGGTGGCTCAGCCTGTAATCCCGCGCCTTTGGGAGGCTGAGGTGAGTGGATTGCCTGAGCCCGCGGGTTCGAGACCCGCCTGGGCAAGCAAGACCTCATCTCTACAATAAATCAAAAAAAATTAGCCGGGCTTGTAGTGCGTGCCTGTAGTTCCAGCTACTTGGAAGGCTGAGGTGGAAGGATCGCCGGAGCCCAGCAGGTCGAGGCTGCGGTGGCCGGGAGCGGCCACTGCACTCCAGTCTGGGCGACAGAGTGAGACTCCAACTCAAAAAAAAAAAAGTTTAGAAAGAATAGAAAACAATAAGGAGCAGAAAGGTCACGTGTAATCTGTCTACCAAAGTAGGTATTATTAAGATTTGGGGCTGGGTGTGGTTGCTTACACCTATAATCCCAGAATTTTGGAAGATCAAGGCAGGAGGATTGTTTGAGTCCAGGAGTTCTAGGCCAGCTTGGGCAACATAGTGAGACCTCATCTCTAAAAAAAAATCAAAAAAATCTAGCCAAGTGTGGTGGCATGTGCCTGTAATTCCAGTTACTCTGGAGGCTAAGATGGGAGGATTGCTTGAGGCCATGAGTTCAAGACCAGTCTGGGCAACATAGCAAGACTGTCTCTACCAAAAAAACCAAAAATTTGATGTATTTCAGTCTTGCTGTGCTTTGTGTTTTCCTTACACAATTGAGATTACAATGTGTCCACATAGTTTTAGAACAGTTTAGATTAGTGTGTACCTGGTACTTAAAGCTCTTATTTCATTAACTGCAATCTCACAGACACAGCAAATCCATCTCATTAACACATCAACATAATCCCACATTTTTATTAAGCTAATATCATGCCCTCTCATCATATATCTATAGTTTGCTTAGCCATTCTCTCTCCTGAGGCAATTGGGGGCTGTCAGTTTCTGGCTATTATAAGCATCAGTGCTCTGAACCTCCAGGAAGTGGATACATGTGGTTAGAGATAAAACTCCCAATAACATTATCATCCATAGACCCTGGAAGTGCTGCCGCACAGCCAGCTTAGATGGAAGTGAAGATAATGTGTTCCGGATCTTGCTAGCTTGCTCTAAAGGTGGTGCTGGTGACAGTGGCACCATTGTATCTGGACGCACGTGAAGCATGAGAGCTCGAGTGGGCTGAGCCAGGCCTGTCTTGTTGCCCTTCTATTCCCCAGTCCAGCACTGGGCCATCATGTGGCGGGTGAATGGACAAATGGTGCATGGATGGATGGATGACTGCACTGCTCCCAGACACGTCAGCCTTCTGCGTGCTATACTCCCCGGCTGCAAGACGGATCCCCAGGCCTCTGGGGAAATCAGCGAATGCTCAGCTTTGAGCTGAGAGCTCTGCCCTGCAGCCAGGGCATGCCCCTCGCTGAGCAGTAAATGTTAATGCCCCGTGATGACATGCTAAGTGGCTCCCCACTCCCAGTGTCCCTCTTGCTCTCTCTCGCACCCCCGCATAGGCCCACTGTCTACCCACGTGCACCTGCCTCTGTCCTCCTCGGGGTAACCTTCAGAGCAGTCGACTTGGGTGAATAACCCACCAAGTCAGAAACGACATGACAGACGCCGTCCCCTGTTACCCAGGGAGCAGGCACTGCCATTCAACCAACAGAACAGATCGGCAAGCCCAAGAGTGTCTTTCCAATCATTCATTCCCAAACTTTTCCTGGGCCCCCACTGTGCTCAACCAGAATGAGAGATGAATAGGTGTGTCCGTCCTTGAGCAGCTCTGCCTTTGTCCCAAATGGACTCGGTCTGCTTCCCCAAAGCCACCGCCTCGCCCAGGGTCCCCCACCCAGGCAGAGCCCCGGCATTCCCGGGAGATGGAGCCATCCTTGGCACCTGCCTGCCGCCATCCTGTGGCCCAGCCTCACCAAAAGCTCTCCCCCGCCCCCTTCTTCTCTCTCCCCCTTCCCTGCCCGCATCCCTGCCCTGACACCTCCTAACTGCCCCATCCCCACCCCTCCAGTCCTCTGCTCCTTCCTCTACAGGGCAGACGAGCAATCTTTTGCAAATGCAACTCCAATTGTATTGCTTCTCTACTTAAAGTCCCATAATGGCTTTCCAGAGCTCTCAGGATAAAACCCAAAGTCTTCCTCTGTGGGGCTCCAAGGTCCCACAGGGCCTGACCTTACTCGCCCCACAACCCACATCGTCTTTCCCAACTCCCCACCTGTTTCTGCACCATCCACACTGGCTCCCTCCAGTCCTCCAAAGAGCCATGTCTCCCACCGCCCAGGGCGCTCCCATGAGTTGTGCCTCTGCTGGAAAGCCACCAGCATCCCCTCCCACCATCCTCTTCTTTTTTTTTTCTTTTTTGAGTCAAGATTGCACTGTGTTGCCCAGGCTGCAGTGCAGTGGCAGATCACGGCTCCCTACAATCTCAAACTCCTGAGGCTCAAACAATCCTCCTATCTCAGCCTCCTGAGTAGCTGGGACTAGTACAGACACGCACCACCGCTCCTAGATAATTTTTCTATTTTCTGTAGGGACAAGGTCTCATTATATTGCCCAGGCTAGTCTCAAACTCCTGGCCTGAAGCGATCCTCCCACCTCGGCTCTCCAAAGTGCTGGGATTACAGGCATGAGCCACCACGCCTGGCCCCACAATCTTCTTTAGCTGGCCACCAACTCCTCCTCACCCCTAGTGTCCCTATGTAAGTGTCATCTCCTCAGCTAAGGCAGACCCATTATTTATTCCATTCACATCCTATACTGTTATTTCCTGGCACTGACTCAGTGATCATCAAACAGCATGTGTTTAGTGACAAGGGGACCCCCTCCCCCAACTTCCACTAAAACCTGGCTGACCTCCCACTAAAGCCTTCTGTAGACGCTGTAATGACAGTGGCCAACATGGCATCAATCTGGCAAAGCAGGTGGGATGGAGGTGAGATTCATAGGTCATATATGAAGAGAAGTGAGGAGATTCACACTCAAGGCAGAAAAAAAACTTTGGAGAAATTGGAAATAATCCCATATGGCGTGAGTTCACTTCAGTGTGAGAATATGATAAGAGATGTGGCTAAAGAATTGAATGGGAGCCAGGCTGGAAGGGCCTTGTGACCAAGAAGAGCAGTCTGATAAGGAAACAGAGCACAGCATTAAGGGATTTAAGCAATAGAGTGACCTTCTTAAAAAGTATACTCTGGCTACAGCGTGGAGGAAAGACAGCATAGGTGGAGAGACAAGGACACCAGTTTGGAGGTTGCTTTAGTGACCCAGGGAGATGATCAGGGCTTGAACTAAGACAGGGGAGGACAAAGGAGGGAACAAGGGAACTTGGGAAGGCACCTGAAGACGGGGTGGCAGGGCTTGGTGACAAAATGGACATGAAGTTAAGAGAGAGAAAGGATAGTTCCCAAATTCCTGTCTTGAACAGCTTGATGGAGGGACATTCTCCAAGATGAGGGATGCAAGAGGAAGAAGAGATCAGGGCAAAATGATAATACAACACTTAGTAGACAAGTTGAGATTCATGTGTCTGTAGGACAAGCCAAATACCCGTGTCCGAGAGACCTGGAGACTCAGGAGAGAGGTCGACAGGGGTGCAACTCCATTCACAAAAGATGCATCCAGCACTTGGTGCTCATAAATGTCGATACCACAGAGGACTAAGAGAGAGGAATGGACTCACAGGGTGATATGGGGACCCAGAGAGAGATACCTGGGTCATCTAGCAGTTCCAGAAAGCTTCCTGGAGGAAGCAATGCCTGGTCTGAGCATTGAAGAATAATGGTGTGTCATGGCAAGCATGGGAAACATGGAGTATTGGGGGTTGATGCAGTGTGAAAGTACAAGTGGGGTGTGGTGGGAGAGAAGACGGGAGAGGTAGATACATGCCAGGTCACAGAAGGCTGGACTACCATGCTAGGAATTTGGAATTTCATCAAAAGTTGTTCATCAGAAGCAATTGCAGGGTTTAGTCAACGCATTGACATGATCAGATGTCTGCCCACATTGGGACACAGAGTCAGACACAGGGTAACAGACACAGTTACCTCCCCAGCAGCCAATTCCTCACTTCTTCCTTGTAACAGAACCCAAGATTTGTTCAGGTAATTTGTCCCCACATGGCCATGTGTCTTGGAGAAGGAGGACCCCATCTCCAGTCACAGGGATTGAATCATAATTGGATAAGGCTACCACAGTGGTCACATTCCCCCACAGTGACTGATTTAGGCCTGGGCAAGCAATGGCCAATGAAATGAGAAAGGAAGTCTGTAAAAGGCTTCTGAGAAAGTTTTCCTTGATTCTAGATGCTGTTGGGTCTGTATGTGATGCCTGAACTTGTAGCAGCTCTCTTGAGACCGTAAGGAAAGTTGTTAGCTTGATGAGAACTCAATGAGGATGGAAGAGCAGAAAAATAAAATGAAGCTAGGTGCTTGAGAACATCACTGAGTTGTTGAATCAACCAACCCTGGATCTGTCTTCCTTCTAATCTTCTTATTATGCAACTTTCTTAATATGTTACCCCTTATATTAAAGCCACCTTGGATTGATTTTTCCATTGTTTGCAGTCAAAATCATGATCATCAACACAGAGGGCAAAGATGGAAGCCATGAGACTGGTTGTGAAAGCCATAGGCAAGATTATGGTAGCATAGTGCTTGTGGTTGAAGCCATAGGTGTTGATGAGAAGGTGTGTGGAGTATGTCGAGTGATAAGCAAGTATAAGATTCTGAGGGAAACAAAGGGCAGGCCAATGAGGAGAAATGCATGTAAGAGACTTAGAAGGAACGGTCGAAAACAAGGAAGGACAAGAAAAGAGCAGAGCATCAAGGCCAAGGGGAAAAAAAGAATGACCAACAGTATCTCAGAACAGTAGAGAGATCAGGAGAGATGAGAATTTTAAAATGCCCCGGCTACCAGGAGTTCACAAATTACATTAGTGAAAGTTGAGTCAGTGGAGTTAGTGAAAGGAAGGTGACAGAGACTAGATTGCAGGGGGAGAGTGACAAATGGGAGTTAAGAAAGTGAAGCTGACAGTGTATTCACCGCTCTTTTCTTAGATCTTGGTCACCAAAGAGGAAAGACTTACACATGGAGAAGTTGGAGGAAAAATGCAAAAAAGATGGATTAGTTACTTATTGTTGCACAACAAATCATTCTGAAACGTAATCATTTAAACAACAAACATTTCTTCTTTCAAAGAGTTTTCAGGTCAGGGATTAGAATGCAGCATAGCTAGGTGGTTCTGACTCATAGTCTCTCACAGGGTTGCAGGCAAAATGTCAGCTGGCCTCATATTTTTAGTCTTTTTCTCTCTGTGTTTTATGTTGGGTATTTCTATTTATACATCTTCAAGTTTTTAATCTGTTTTTCCATAATGCCTAATCTGATAAAGGACATCTATTTTTAAAAAAACCATCCAATACATTTTTGGAGCACCTGCTTTTCTCAGAGCATCAGTGAGCTACAAGTGGCCTAACATACATGTAATTGGAACTCCAAAGAAAAAAGAGGTTGGGGTTGGGGAAGGGAAGAGAAAAAAATAATTGGGGAGCTAATGACCAAAATTACTCAAAATGTTATTAAATTATAAACTCACAGAACCAAGAATCTCAATAAACCCAAGCACAAGAAACATAAAGCTACATGAAGCTACATAGTAATCAAATCGCTCAAAAGCAGTGACAAAGAGAAAAATCTTAAGAGTAACAGAGATATTACATACAGAGAAACAAAGATAAGCATGACAGCAAATTTCTGTCATAAAGAATCCAAACCAGAGAACAATGGAATGATATCTTTAAAATACTGAAAGCAAAAAAAACCTGTCAAATTTGAATTCTATACCTAGCAAAAATACTTTTCAAAACTGAAGGTAAAATAATGACATTTTCAGACACAAAAAAAGCTAAAACAATTAATTGCTGGGAGACTTAAACTACAATAAATGCTAAAAGAAATCCCCTCAAGCAAAAGAAAAATGGTAACAGATAGATACATGATTCCACACAAAAGAATTACAATTATCAAAATTGGTAACTATGTGGATAAGAAAAAAGGGAAATAAAATGGAATTATCTAAAATATTTAATTAACTCAAAAGTATGCAGACAAAACAGGAAAAAGGGGGGAAAAAGAATAAAAGGGATAAGCAAAAAAAAAAATCAGCAAGGATGTAGAAGGTTTTTGTTTTTTTTTGAGTTGGAGTCTCACTCTGTCACCCAAGCTGGAGGGCAGTGGCACACTCACAGTCACCCCGGCATCAGTCTGCTGGGTTCCAGCAATCCTTCCACCTCAGCCTTCCAAGTAGCTGGAATTACAGGTGCATTCTACCACAACTGGCTAATTTTTTTTTGTTTTTTTGTAGAGACGAGGTCTCGCCAAATTGCCCCGGCTGGTCTCGAACCCATGGGCTCAGGCAATCTACTCGCCTCGGTTTTCCAAAGTACTGGGATTACAGGCTGAGCCACCGAGCCCGGCCAAAGGTTTTTATTTTTTTAATTTTTTAAAGTTTTTTTTTTAATTTTTTTATTTTAAAGATATAGGGTAGAATTCAGGGTTAGGTATACAAATGTTCATTATGCAGGTACCCTTGTTGATGAGGTGTGCTCCACCCCGTAGAAGCTTTAAACAAAATAATCAGCCAAATTGACCTAATTGACACTTACAAAACCCTCCACCCAACAATAGTAGACTATACATTATTATTTTCAAGGGTACAGGGAACATTTGCCAAAATAGGCCACATTCAGGGTCATTAAAAAGTCACAAATAATTTTAAAGTTTTCAAGTCATACCAAATATGTTCTCTAATTATAATGGAATTAAATTAGAAATCAATAACAGAAAGACCACTGCAAAATTATCAAACATTTAGGAACTAAATAACACATTTCCAAATAACCTAATAGATCAAAGAAGAAATCAAAGGGGAAAACAGGAAGTATTTTGAATTGAATGAAAAATAAAACACAATAAGTTTGTGAGATGTCACAAAAGCAGTACTTAGGAGACATTTATAACACCAAATGAATATATTAGAAAAGAGAAAACATCTCAAGCAAATGATTTCCACTTATAGCTTAAGAAATTAGGGAAAGGAAAGCAAATTAAATCTTAGTAAAGTAAAAAGGAAAATAATAATGATCATGGTGGATATCAATGAGCTATAAAACAGAAATATAGGGGGGGAACCCAAAAGGTAGTCTTTGAAAAGGACAATAAAATCAATAAATCTCTAGCCAGGTTGATCAGGAACAAAGAAAGAAGACAAAATTCATCAATATCAGGAATAAGAAAGGTACCATTCCTACAGATTCGTAGATTTTAAAAGAATAATAAGAAAATATTATAAACAACTCTATGCCAATAAATCTGACAACTTAGATGAAATGGATAAATTTCTTGAAAGACACATTGCCAGTCACAGTGGTTCATACCTATAATGCCAGCACTTTATGAGGACAAGGCAGAAGGATTGTTTGAGGCCAGAAATTTGAGACCAGCCTGGAAAACATAGCAAGATCCCATCTTTACAAAAAATTTTTTAAAATTAGTCAAGCTTGGTGGCACGCACTTGTATTCCCAGCTACTTAGGAGGCTGAGACAGAAGGATTGCTTGAGCCCAAGAAATTCAAGGTTACAGTGAGTTATGATCATGACACTGCACTCCAGTCAGGGAGACAGAGCAAGAATCTGCCTCTAAAAAGAAAAAGGAAGAAATAAATAAATTTTTTTTAATTGAATTTGTCATTTAAAAGCTTCTCACAGGCCGGGCTCAGTGGCTCAGCCTGTAATCCCAGCGCTTTGGGAGGCCAAGGTGAGTGGATTGCCTGAGCCCCCAGGTTCGTGATCCGCCTGAGCAACTTGGTGAGACCTCATCTCTACAATAAATCAAAAATTAGCCGGGTGTGGTAGCGCGCCTGTAATTCCAGCTACTTGGAAGGCTAAGGCGGAAGGATCGCCAAAGCCCAGCAGGTCGAAGCTGCAGTGGCCACTGCACTCCAGTCTGGGCGACAAAGTGAGACTCCAACTCAATAAATAAATAAATAAATAAATAAATAAATAAAAGCTTCTCACAAAATAAGTCCCATACCCAGATGGCTTCACGGTCAATTCTACCAAGCATTTAAGGAATAATAACAGTTTTATATAAACTCTTTCAGAAAATCCAAGAGGAAAAAATGTTCCAAAGTCATTCTATGAGGCCAGCATCACTCTCAACCTGATAAAGGGAAAAGCATACTCAACAGTTAAATACTAAGTGCTTTCCCTCTAAGACTGGGTACAAGGCGTGTCCTTGCTCACCAACTATTCAACATTATACTGGAGGTTCTAGTTAGTGCAAAAAGACAAGAAAAAGAAATAAAAGGCATCCAAATAGCAAAAGAAAAAAATATCCTTATTCAGAGATAGCATAATTATCTATATAAAAAATTTGATGGAATCTCCAAAAGCTACTAGAACCAATATGTGAGCTCAGCAAGGTTGCAGAATGTAAGACCAATATGCAAAAATCAGTTGTGAACCAGGGGCAGTGGTTCATGCCTGTAATCACAGCACTTTGGGAGGCAGAGGCAAGAGGATTACCTGATTGCAGGGGTTTGAGACCAACCTGAGTAACTTGGCAAGACTTTGTCTCTATAATAAAACACAGCATGGTGGTGAGCACCTGTGGTTCTGGCTACTTGGAAGGCTGAGGTGGAAGGATCACCTAAGTCCAGCAGGTCGAGACCATGGTGGCCATGAGCGTGGCACTGTACTCCAGCCTGGGTGACCGAGTGAGATTCTTTTTTTTTTTTTTTGAGTTGGGGTCTCACTCTCACCCAGACCAGAGTGCAGTGGCCGCTCCTGGCCACCGCAGCCTTGACCTGCTGGGCTCAGGCGATCCTTCCACCTCAGCCTTCCAAGTAGCTGGAACTACAGGCACGCACTACCACGCCCAGCTAATTTTTGATTTATTGTAGAGATGAGGTCTCGCCAAGTTGCCCAGGCGGGTCTCGAACCCGCAGGCTCAGGCAATCACTCACCTCAGCCTCCCAAGGCGCGGGATTACAGGCTGAGCCACCGAGCCCGGCTCAGAGTGAGATTCTGATTCAAAAAAGAAAACAAACAAACATCAGTTGTGTTTCTATGTATTAGCAATAAACGATCAAAAATTGAAATGACAGTGCCACTTACAATAGCATCCAAAAAAAGAAATGGTTAGGGATAAGCCTGTCAAAAGAAAAAAAATGCACTGAAGCTGAACGCAGCCTCTCACAACAACATTAACAAGACCTGTACACTGAAAAACTACAAAGCATTGCTGAGAGAAATTAAGGAAGATCTAAAGAAATGGAGAAATGTATACCACACTCGTAGGTTGGAGACTCAGTATTTTCAAGTTGCTAATTCTCCCCAAATTCGTCTGTAAATTCAGTGCAAACCCAAACAAAATCACAGCAGTTTTGTGGGGTTTTTGGGCGGGGTTTTTTTTGTAGAAATGTACAGGCTGATTTTAAAGTCTATATGGAAATGCAAAGGACTAAAAAGAGCCAACATAACTGAAAAAGAAAGTTGGAGGACTCAACACTACCTGATTTCAAGACTTACTATCGAATTATAATAATCAACACAGTGTGGTATTGGCATCAAAAAGAATGGATGAGTGCAACAGAACAGAATCCAGAAATAGACCCATGCATGCATCTGCAACTGATCTTCAACAAAGGTCCAAAGACAAGTCAGTGGAGACACAGTAGACTTTTCAACAAATGATGCTAGAACAAATGGATATATGGGGAGGACCTCAAGAAATCTGAAATTATCTCTTGGAGGGCAGGCCTGTTGTAGTCCAGGCTTCCCCCACTAGGTAAGTGTTCTAGGAACCCATTGGGTTCAGTGCACCAGCTAGCATTGTTGTGAGAGTCTGCATTCTGCTTCAGTACTTTTTTTTTTTTTGGAGATTCTTTCATGGTGTTTGCCCATTTCATGATGGGTGATTGATGAGCACACCTGCCCACACTGCACTGAGAGTTCAGCAGTTTTTAAAATCAAAAACAGCATGAACTCTCCCTATTTACCCGATCTCACCCCAAGTGGCTTTTTTTGTTTCCCCAGATGAAAAAAAAAATCCTCAAACAGAACAGAAATATTTTGCCAATGTGGAACAGGTGAGAACAAAAAAAAAAAAAAAACCAGCAGAAACACTTAAAAGACATCAAAACTGACAAGTTCAAGAAATGTTTTCAGCAATGGAAAAAGCATCTCTATAGGTGTATTGCATCAAACTGAGAGTATTTTGAAAGTAACTGAAGTTTAAGCATGTAAGAATAAAGGCACATTTTTTTTTTTGAGTCGGAGTTGCACTCTGTTGCCCAAGCTGGAGTGCCATGGCATACTCACAGCCACCCCAGCATCAACCTGCTGGGTTCTAGCGATCCTTCTGCCTCAGCCTTCCAAGTAGCCAGAACTACAGGTGCGCACTACCACGCCCAGCTAATTTTTTATTTCTTGTAGAGACGAGGTCTCGCCAAGTTGCTCGGGCTGGTCTCAAACCCATGGGCTCAGGCAATTCACTCACCTCTGCCTCCCACAGTGCTGGGATTACAGGCTGAGCCACGGAGCCTGGCCAGACACAATTTTTTAATAAATAAATTCCAGGGTTTTGGGGGTCTCCCTCATGCATATGCAAAAAAGTTAACTTTAATCCATACCTTATACCATATACAGAAATTAACTTGAAATGGACCAATAACTTAAATGTAAAACCTAAATCTATAAAACTTCTAGAAGAGAACACAGGAGAAAAGGCTTGTGACTTTGGGTTAGACAAACATCTTAGATATGATACTACAAGCACAAACCACAGAAGAAAACACGATACACTGGACTTCATAAAAATTAAGAATTGGAGCACCCAACATAAGTGCCCGTGGCTTTAGTGTGCCAAGTACCATGGGAAGACAGTGGGCAGTTGCTGGTTGCACACCCAGCAACAACTGCCCTCTTCCCCATAGAAGGTTTCCCCTTAGGAACCACCCACTTGTGCTTTATAGCAGCCATGTGTTTATCCCATCCATGTTCTGATGGGTGCTGCCTGCATAATTTCATCTTTTGTGTCGCACATTGACTAATTCAGGAAGAGGAGATGGATGTTGACCTAAGTCAATCGATGCATGGATTCTCTTGGCCAGCTCAGGTCAGCCTAACCACGGTAAGTCTTAGGGCTTCTGGCCTGTGGCTGGAGAAGAAGACCTTCTCTCCAGCAGGAGAAAAAGCCAACACATTAGAGGGGGGTGGAGTCTAAAGAACTAACAAGAAACAGAACCAAAGTCCTGATCAAACCATGCCTGAAGCTAACATTACTTCTGAAATTTTCAGTCATCTAAGATAATAAATTTTCTTTATTTAGATGTATTTGTCTCTGTTCCTTGCATCTAAAAGCTTCCTTATTGATATCGGAGCACAAAAGAGGGCCAATTAATTTTGTCTGATGACGTTGGACAAGTCTTCCTGGAATGGAAATCACTTGAGATTTGGCTTAGGAGTAAGATGAGCAAGAGTACACCAGAAAATAAGAGGTGAGAATGATCAGAGCTGAATCTTCCAGGCCGCTGCATGGCCTCTCCATGACCCTTTGGTGACCTTGAAGCAGCCTGACTTCCCTCCAGCACTACTGCAGGGATCCTTTCCCTCTGGCCCTCCCTCCCCCGCATGGCTGCACATTCTCATCTCCATTCACCGAGCAGCAACTTAATGCCAGTGAGGAGAGATATTAAAGCTGACTCCTTCTGCCCAGGAAATGGAAAGAACCCAGGAGAATTAGCTGGAGAAAACCTATTAAGCAACAAAGAACATACCCAGCTGTCGAGTCGTCTTCAGAATGTTAAATCATTCAAGTTGCCTTCTGAGTGGCTTTCCCAGCGTGCAAGGGCTCTCCACTTCAAGAGGGCCTCGGAACCCAGTGGGATTTGGAATTTTACCGACCTGGGCAAAACCTCATCCTTCTCCCCGTGTGCCTTTCTCCAAGTGGCCACAGACTTTAACAGCAAAATCCCCAGTCATAAAACTCTCCAATAGGTATAAGGAATCCTCTTTCCTTTAGAAAAGCCATCCTCTGCCTTCTGGGCTGAGATAAAATCCGGCCTTTGATGTGGACTATTAGCTTCATATTGGTGCGAGAGTGCCTTCTCCCCCACATGTTCTTGTGGGAGCTCACAGCAGTCCTGAGAACCAGGCAGGAAGCAGGGAGCGGATGAGGACCCAGAAGCTCCAAGAGATTTAAATGTCTTACTCAAGGCTAACACCTAGAGGGGTCAGGATTTGAACACAGGCCTTTGTGGACCATTCCTGGACCCCTGCACTGCCTCTGTTCTTACACAAAAACTCGAAGAAAACCATCTTCTCTGCGCCTACCCAGATGGCCATGTGAGCAGCAGTAAAGCTTGCCAGAACAACAAAGTGTTCTGTCCTTCTGGAAACCTAAGAATCCCCCAGTGGGCCATGAGGGAGTTCAGCTATCAAAGGGAGGCCTTAGGCAAGTCATTTGACGTGTGAGCCTCAAATCTCTGCACTTGAAACCGCGGCCTCACTGGCAGTTGGGAAAATCACATGGGTTCACCGTGTTCCTCTCACAGGCTGGCATTCACCCTTCAGCCAGCCCGTGAGCTGGGTGGGGGAAAACAGCCTCCACACACCAGCTGGGGCAGTGCCAGAGCTGGCATGGGAGCTGAAGGGGCCAGTCGACCCCACGCTCGCTCGGCTGGGACAATGAAAAAGCCACTCACGGCAGGAAGGGGTCAGGGGAAGGGCGGCTTCCTACCTGCTTTGTGGGAACCAGGGCAGAATTCCCTGGAGCCAAAACCTTACACCAAGCTCACAGTTTCCATCCCTCTCACAGGCGACTGCCGTCAGGCTTCCTTTCCCACACTGGTGTCCTCCCTCCTGAAACCTCCTCTCCTGCCCTCTGGCCTCACTCGGAACAATGGAGCCAGGAGGCCTCCTAAAATTAGTCAGCTGGGCCTCCAGCCTGCCTGAGCCGGCTGGCCAGGCCTCCTACGGCCGCCCAGGGAAGCGGTGGGACTTCCTGAGCTGGGGAAGGGGAACCTGCTTGGTTTGATCCCACTCTGTGCGTCCTCTCTCTTTGCCAGCCTCTGCCTTTCATCCCTCTGGTTCAGATTCTGCCCAGTGCACCCCAGTGAAGAAATGAATGAGCAAGGGCATGGGGGTGGGAAAGTTGGACCAGGAAGAACAGAAGGCTTCCCTTTGAGTAAAGAGCTGGGGATATTTATAAATCAATCAAAAACGAGAGTACCCAGAGCTGGGTGTGGTGGTGTGCGCCTGTAGTCCCAGCTCCTTCGGAGGCTGAGGCAGGAGGATTGCTAGAGCCCCGGCGTTCAAGACCAGCCTGGGCAACATTGCAAGACTCCATCTCAAAAAACAAAATAAAATAAAATAGCGCCCAGTAATCCCACCATGCTTCCCCGGAATGAACATTTCCCCAGTCTCCAGAAGGCCAAGTTCATTCCTTCTCCCCACTCCTCAGGCCTCCTGCATCCTCCTTCCTCACCATCCCTCCATCCCCATGCCCATGACTTGCTTTAGAATTCCTTGAGGGAAAACCCAATGCATTCTGGCAGGACCCTCCTCATCTCTCTGGACCACCAAACCTACAGCCCACCCGCACCAAGGCCACTCTGTCTGCTCCCCTCCCGTGAGGAAGGATTGGGTCCCTGCACCGGTTCCTGTGCTCAAATCTCATCCCTTCCCCTTCTCAAGCACAGGCTTCGGCCATGTCCTCTCTGGCACACCAATGTTCTCCTCCACCGAATCCCCGCATCAGTATGTAAACTCTAGTGCTCTGGGATCTTTGAAAATCCTCCCTCAGGCCAGGCTCGGTGGCTCAGCCTGTAATCCCAGCACTTTGGGAGGCCAAGGTGAGTGGATTGCCTGAGCCCACAGGTTCAAGACCAGCCTGGGCAACTTGGCGAGATGTCATCTCTACAAAAAAATTAAAAATTCGCCAAGCGTGGTAGCACATGCCTGTAGTTCCAGCTACCTGGAAGGCTGAGGCGGAAGGACCTCCAGAGCCCAGCAGGTCGAGGCTGCGGTGGCCATGAGCATGCCACTGCTTTCCAGCCTGGGCTACAGAGTGAGACTCCAACTCAAAAAAAAACAAAAAAAAGAAAATCCTCCCTCCATCTCACAGCCTCTCCAGGTACACCCCCATGCTGTCCTCCCTGCCTACCACAGACCTCTCTCTGGAGCAGTCACGGCAGTCTTCGCCTCCCCCCGCTCACCTCTCATTCTCCCTACGACACACTGCCATGGCTGCTCCATCATGGAGGTTAATGACCCATGTTGCCCATCCAGTGGTCACCTCTCATCAGTATTTCACGCAGTGACTATTCCTTCCTGGATTCACATTATTCTCTCACTCTCTCAGACTCTGCATTCTCCCTTTCAGTCAGGGTCTCGCTCTGTTGCCCAGGCTGCAGTGCAGTGGCACTATCACAGCTTACCGCAGCCTCAAGCTTCTGGGCTCAAGCGATCTTCCCGCCTTAGGCTCCCTGGTAGCTGGGACTACCGGCACACACTACCACGCCCAGCTAATTTTTTGTAGACACAAAGTCTCACCATGTTACCCAAGTTGTTCTCAAACCCCTGAGCTCAAGCAATCCTCCCACCTTAGCCTCCCAAAGTGCTGGGATTACAGGCGTGAGCCACCATGCCTTTTTTGATCTTTAAATGTTGGAGGACCTCAGGGCTTGGTCCCAGTTGCTCTTCTTATCTCTGTCACTGTACTCTTCCCGAGGTGATCGCCTCCTGTCCCAGGATTTTAAATACCATCTATATGCTGATGGCTCCCACATTTACATTTATAGCACTGAGCCCAAATCTCCCTGGAACTCTAGGTAATCATCCAGCTGCCCATGACATCTCCATGTGAATGTTTTAATAGGCATCTCAACCCAAGCCTGGGGGTTCAAGACCAGCCTGGGCAACTTGGTGAGACCTTGTCTCTACAATAAAAATAAAAATAAATAAATAACGCATTCAAAAAAAATAGCCTTCTCAAATTTCATCTGAGGCATGACAGGACTGTGGATTGCCTACCTCTAAATCCATACCTCCCTCAGTCTTTCCCATCTCCGTAAATAACACCACCTTCATACAGAAGTAACTATATAAGCTACTCTGTCCAAATTCTGTCCTCTTTTGCGCTGGCTTCACCTTGGCCTCAACCATCAAAGTCCCTCCACCTGGGTCTTCCAGCTTCCTCTCTTGCCCAGTTACAATCCATGTTCCATACTTTGTGAGAGTGACCTAAAAACATAAGTCAGATCAGGCCACATCCAAAATTCAAATTCTTTAATGGTTTCTCATCCTACTTAAAACTCAAATTCTTGCCAGGACGGTGACTCATACCTGTAATCCCAGCACTTTGGGAGACTGAGGCGGGAGGATTGCTTGAACCCAGGAGTTCAAGACCAGTCTGAGCAACATAGTGAGACCTCGTCTCTACAAAAAAATATGAAAAAATTAGCCAGATGTGGTGGCGCGTGCCTGTAGTCCCAGCTACTCAGTCAAAGGATCACCTGAGCTTGAGAGGTCAAGGCTGTGGTGAGCAGTGATTGTGTCATTGCACTCCAGCCTGGACAACGGAGGGAGACCCCAACTCCAAAAAATTTTTTTTAATTTAAAAGAAATCAGATTCCTTGGGTTCAAAAAATAGTGCCCGTCCAGACTCTGGCTAAGCCTCCACTGTGATCCCACCCCGTTCTGCCCAACTCCTGCCACTCTAGCCAATGTGACTACTTTCAACTTACCATGCCAAGTGCCTTCCTATTTTCTGGCCTTTGCACATGCTGTTCCTTCTGCCTAACATGCTATTCCCAGCATCTTTACTCATGATTCGGATCTCAGTTTACGTGTTTTCTCCTCAGACATTTTTTTCTTGACCACCCAGCCTCCCAGGAACCATCGCATCTCCCTATATTAATTCTCAGGAGAGTACTTACAGCAGGCTGTTTTTTGTTTTGTTTTCTTTTGTTTTTGCTTCCCCGTTTGTTCGTGGTCTGTCTTCCTCCATGAGAAGCAACCACAACAGCAGAGACCTTATCATTCTTGTTCATGCTCTGTCTCCAGTGCTTAGGACAGTGTCTGGCACATAGTTCATAGTTAATGACTATCTGTTGATTGAATGAAGGAAAGCATCCTGATCAAGCCTACTTCAATTCTTCAAAAGGACTTTTTGAGCTGGCTAAGTCATAACTAGAACTAAGTATTGTTCTAACACAAAAGGAGAGAAACTGAGCAGAGAGGGACCTTTTAGAAGACTGGGATGGGACCGTGCGCCAAAGGAGGTGAGGAGGCGTGCTGTCAAGACTGGTGAGATGACAGAAGCCAGTAGTACCCAGCGCTGAGAGGTGGGAAAGCCAGCATTCTCATGAACTGCTGATGATCGCCTAAAATGCCTAATGCTTTCAGAGGAGCATTTAGTAGTGTCTATTTAAAAGACTCAATGTTTCTATTTTCTGGCCCAACATTTCCTCATCTAGGGAGTTTATCCTACAAAGAAACTCCCACAAATGCAGAAAGAGATATGTATACAAAAACACTCATTGCAGCATTGTCTACAGCGGCAGAAACTTGGAAACAGCCCAAACGCTCATAAAGAGGGAACTAGTTCCATAAACCATTGTGTAGCCATGCAGTAGACAACGTATCACTATTTCAAAGATCTGTGTGTGTGCTCATGGAAAGCTGTTTAGTGTATTTTGACAGGAGAGAAAACACAAGTCGCAAGATGAGCAGCGTACATTGCACTATCCTATTTTTGTTTCAAAACAGAAATAACAATATGAGGACTATACTTTTGGGGATCTATAGTTTGTGACTAGAGAAGTTTCTGTGAACGTGTGGCCCACCGGAAGCCACGAGGACGAGGCGCAGCGTTCCTTCCTGAGCATGACGCCGGCTCTTGGTGCTGCTTTGCTGAGGCTGCCATTTGCCACTGATGATTATTCTTCTCGTCCCCTGGGAGAGTGGAGGGAGAGGGCACAGTCTGAGTGGTAGGAAAATAGATAAATACACACATAAATATTTTAAAATGCGGAAGAAAATGCACTAAACTGTTGATGACAGTTATTTCTGGGGGAGTCACCATGGGGAGGGTTCTATTTTTCTATATTTTGTATTTCTGCAATGTTTTGGATTTGTGTGCATGCATATCACTTATGTGATCAGAAAGCACAAAGAGCAAACAAAAGGGAATGAACAATGTGAGGTCGAACTGTGACAGTGGCAAGAGGGAATGGCAAGTACAGATGGGAGCGCTGTTGCTGATGAGACCGTTCGCAGGATGTATGCCATGAAACTAAGCCTGGGTGACTTGGAGGGCAATGACCCTGGAACCAGTATGTTAGTACAAAATGAAGCCACATTTCATTTAAATGCCCAAATTATGATTGATCATCTCCTACGGTTGACAGCTACCACCCTGGCCCTACCCTTTTCTAGCCACTCAGCCCCAGTGTGACAAAAACTCCTTTATTCCCCGCTGCATAGCAGAGAATAGGCTGCCAGTATCACTCGTAGACCTGAACAGACACACACACACACACACACACACACACGGTTAAGAAACACGAGTGATGCAGCAATCCCACTCCTAGAAATATCCCCAAAAGAACTGAAAATACATGCCCAACACAAAAAAACTTGAACATGAGTACTCCTAGCAGCATTCTTCATAAGAGCCAAAAAGGGAAACAACCCTGCTGTCCATCAACAGATGAACACATAAGCAAAATGTAGTTTATCCATACACTGAAAACTTATTCAACCATGAAGTACTGAAACCTGCTGCAACATGGATGAACCTTGAAAACACTACGCTGAGTGAAAGAAGTCACAAAAGGTCACGTTTTGTGATTCCATTTATATTAAATGTCCAGAATAAGCCGGGCGCGGTGGCTCACGCCTGCAATCCCAGCACTTTGGGAGGCCCAGGTGAGAGGATTGCCTGACTCCAGGGATTCGAGACCAGCCTGGGCAACTTGGCAAGACTTTGTCTCTACAATAAATCAAAAAATTCACCAGGTGTGGTGGCACATACCTGTAGTTCCAGCTGCTTGGAAGGCTGAGGCGGAAAGATTGCCTGAGCCCAGCAGGTCGAGGGCGTGGCAGCCATGAGCGTGCCACTGCGCTCCAGCCTGGGTGACAGAGTGAGACCCCTACTCAAAAAATAAATAAATAAAATAATAATAATAGTAATAATAAACATCCAGAATAGGCAAATCCACAGAGACAGAAGGTAGTTGCCAGGGCACGGGGTAGGGAAGCATGGGAAGCGACTGCTGACAAATGTGGGGTTTCTTTTGTGCTGATGAAATGTTCTGGAATTAGTAGTGATGGTTGCACAACTGTGAATACACTAAAAACCACTGAGCTGTTCACTTTAAATGGGCGAATTGTAGGGTATGTGAATACTGTTATAACACGGCTGCCGTAACACAACACACACACACACACACACACACACACACACACACACACAGGCCTCGTTCTCTCAGGAGCTGAGCTCGGGACCAGCACAGGGCACAACCCTGACATCCTCTCTTGCGACTAACGTTTCTCCACATCTCTTGCCTCACGTCTTCCAAACAAAGGCAATGAAATCCGAGTGCTACAAAGGTGTGTGGGTTGTGGCACAGCCTGCGTGGAGATGAACGCTGCTTTAGAGCACAGGGGAGGTTTCAGTGGAGACGTGCTCGGGGAAAAAAAAGGACGAATGAATTAATCTGTCAAATCCATTAAGATAGCACAACAAGCTGGGCTCGGTGGCTCAGCCTGTAATCCCGTGCCTTGGGAGGCCGAGGTGAGTGGATTGCCTGAGCCCCCGGATTCGAGACCCGCCTGGGCAACTTGGCGAGACCTCATCTCCACAATAAATCAAAAAAGAAAAAATTAGCCAGGCGTGGTAGCGCGCACCTGTAGTACCAGTTACTGGGAAGGCTGAGGCGGAAGGATCGCCGGAGCCCAGCGGGTCGAGGCTGCGGTGGCCGGGAGCCGCCACTGCACTCCAGTCTGGGCGACAGAGTGACTCCAACTCCAAAAAAAAAAAAATCGTTAACCTTCATAAAGCTTGACTAGTCTTGTAAGCTTTCCATGCCTAAGGAGAAGGGATAAGAGGAATTTGTTAAGAGATTTTACTTGGCTGAAAAATGTACTCTTGAGTGTTAGAAGGTTAAAATGGGAAATCAGTAAAAATGCATGATTCTAATGGAGATGAAAAAAGATATTAAGCACGTTCAATCATAAAGTTTTTTAAGACAGATAGTTTTTAAAGCCTCATTTTTATCTGTTCCCTCTAGTGGGTAGAAAGAAACTATTTTGGACTTTCTATTTTGATGTTATTTTTCAAAATCAGTAACACTATATTGAGGTCATGTTGTTAAGATTGATTTGATTCTTCAAATTAGTGTCCTTTGCAAGAAAAATCCTATAAAATGTTTCCCAAGAGACATTGATATTTTGTGACTTTTAGAAAAGTCAGTATGCTGTGTTGTCACCAAAATGCAAGTCTGATTATGTCTCCTTCATCGCTTGGAAAGATGTCAGTTTTTACTTGGAAAACATAAATGGTTAAAATGAATGTTCTGCAGTTTTGCTCAGATTAGTGCGATTTGTATGCACATTCTTCAGGAAGGCACTTGTCAGACACACCAAAAGCTAATTCAGCAAGTTTCTTCAAAATGACGTTATGGTGAACGCTGGCCTTGGTTGTCAGTGCTTCTTAATCTTGAGGTTGACATTATCCCTTCAGAAAATTACTTGTTTGGAGCTGGTTGAATTAGCCAGCTGTGTTGATACTATGTGATGAATAGTGGTTGAGTTCCTAGGTTTTTCTTTTTGTCAGCATAATCAATAAACACGTATTATATTTTTGTATGACTGTAACTTTGGATGGATGAATGACACCTGGAGACATGGATATGTGGCAGACACTGTATGACACTTGACTCCAATTTGTGAAGGAGGTACTAGAATCCCAATTTCCAGATGGATAAACTGAGAGTCATAAAAGTTAAATGTGTCTAAGATTATACAGCTAATGACATATGCATTCTCTCCTATACTATTACACACTTTAAAAAAAACATTCTTCAAGTCCTATCCCGAATACTTAAGTTTCTTAACTGTGTTCTGCAAACTCAAGTTCTGTTAGGATACATACTCTCCAAAATAGGATTAGGGCGTTAAATAGGTTTAGGAAATAGTGGCTTAGAGAAAATAAAACATTTCTTTACTGCAAGACTTAGTTGTTTTTTTTTTTTTTTTGAGTGGGAGTCTCACTCTGTTGCCCAGGCTGCAGTGCAGTGGCACACTCATGGCCACCGTGGCCTCGACCTGCTGGGCTCAGGTGATCCTTCCGCCTCAGCCTTCTAAGTAACTAAAACTACAGACACGTGCCATCATGCCTATCTAATTTTTTTTTTAATTTATTGTAGAGATTTGGTCTGGCCAAGTTGTCCAGGTTGGTCTCGAACTCATGAACTCAAGCAATCCTCTCACCTCGGCCTCCCAAAGTGCTGGGATTATAGGTGTGAGCTACCACACCCAGCCTGACTGAAAACTTTAATATGCTCATGTGTGTTGTGACTCACATGCATGTGAGAAAGGTAGATAGTTGGGTGTATGTATTGTGGAAAGAGGGAATAAGTTTGCATAGCTCACTTAAAAAATGATGCCTGGCTGGGTGCAGTGGCTCATGCCTGTAATTCTAGCACTTTGGGAGGCCTAGGCGGGAGGATTACTTGAGCCCAGGAATTTGAGACCAGCCTGGGCAATGTAGCAAGACTTTATCTCTACACCAGATTTTTAAAATGAGCCAGGTAAGGTGGCACACACCTGTAGTCTCACCGAGGTGGGAGGATTACTTGATCCCAGGAGGTTGAGGCTGCAGTGGACCATCATCATGTCACTGCACTCCAGCCTGGGTGACAGAGTGAGACCCTGTCAAAAAAAAAAAAACATGCCTAAAGCCATCGATGAAGACAGCTTTTTAATTACATAGTTAGAAGAAACCAATCCGGGCTCCGTGGCTCAGCCTGTAATGCCGCGCTTTGGGAGGCTGAGGTGAGAGGATTGCTTGAGTTCATGAGCCCGCGGGTTCGAGACCCGCCTGGGCAACTTGGTGAGACCTCCTCCCTACAATAAATCAAAAAATCAGCCGGGCGTGGTAGCATGCGCCTGTAGTTCCGGCTACTTGGAAGGCTGAGGTGGAATGATCGCCAGAGCCCAGCAGGTCGAGGCTGCAGTGGCTGGGAGCAGGGGACACTCAAAAAAAAAAAAAAGAAACTTCACACTCCTATCTTTGAACATAAGAAAGGGTGGTATTGGAAAATAAAAATTTACAATGAAATCTGTAGGTTATAGCTCTGTAATAAGGTGTAATAAGCTGTGTAACCTTAGGCACATTTAGCTGTCACAGGCAGGGCCTCTCTACTCTTTTGCAAAACAACTCTTCATGCCCCTGTCGTGGAGAAGGCACAGATCGCAGGTCCCATGCACAATGCCTTTCACGTGTTCCTTTTGTACCAGGACGTTTCCATTCCGAACCATGTCTACCCAGAAACAGCTTAGGAGTTCCCCGGCATCTCTGCACCTCCTATCAGTGAGGGTCTGTGGTAGCTGAAGACATGAGGATGAGGGTTATGTTAACACTTGAACTATCCCTCTTTTAAGGGCTTTGAAGAAGGAATGCCAACTTTTTTTTCCCACTCTGTTATAGGAGAAAACACAGGACAGACTCCCATGAACATCAATCCCCAGCAGACCCGCTTCCCCGATTTCCTGGACTGTCTTCCGGGAACAAACGTTGACCTAGGAACTTTGGAATCTGAAGATCTGATCCCCCTCTTCAACGACGTCGAGTCTGCTCTGAACAAAAGCGAGCCCTTTCTAACCTGGCTGTAATCTCTCCCGTTGTGCCTGGGATGCAACTGTGGCCTTACATTTCCTGGGCCTCTTGGAAAAGGCGATGGAGCGAGAGCAGAGCAGGTCTGCAGGCGCACTACTTTCTGCCTCTGTGACCCTCGCTCCTTCCTTTCCTGTTGCCAGTTTAATCATTGCCTGGTTTTGAACGACAGTAACTTAAGTTAAACATAAATAAATATTCTGTTTCCATCTTCTGCTAGGCTGCATTCTTGTGACAGATTAGGCAGAATTGTGTCTGCAGAACAGTTTATGCAGAGTAATTTCCCCCTTTTTTCCCTGCTGCCCCATGGCTAAGATTTATGGGTGTTTGTTGAAGTGTATACGTCCATTGATTATAAACCACAGGCAAGTGAATTCTGACGGGTGTCTTGGTCCAGGAAATGTGCACAAAATTAGACCTCAGTTACGGTTTCAAAAACTGTACTGGTGATCGTAGTACCAAATGCTTTAAAAAATGATTGAACTTGAGCTTTAAAAAGATCATTGTATGGATAGTAAAATTCTGCTCTATGGAATATGATGTAGTTTTGAATCCATGCTGCCTGTGATGGCTTTTGCTACTCTGTATTTACAAAGGCACACATGGTCCTGTTGCCATCTGTTTTTCATGTACTGCATGGCTTCTAGACAACTTAGTCCTTCCATAGGGAGGCTAGTAGCAGCATTAGTTCTTATGCTACAGATCTTATGGAAGAGACCCATGTGGTACCCGTTCTGAGCATTTTGTTCAAACAAAAGTTTTTTTTTTCCCAAGATGTTTTTGATCCATCAGTGGCAACTGTACTGTGACTGCACCCAGCCAGGCAAAACTGTACTTTTGTCTTTTGAAACTCTTCTGAAAACATCAGGACAACACAGATTTCAACCTGATGGCACACGCAGTAAGCTGTTGTTGCTTTTTAAATTCTGAAGCCTTGTCAGTTTCGCTTTCAAGATTTCAAGTGTTTAGAATAAGTCTCTCTATGAAACTGTTTGAAGGATGAAGCTGATCTCTGACTGACATGTAAAAAAATCAGATGTCCTCTGAGGGCATATGGTGGAGACATATGTTTCTGAATTCAGTAAAATCGATTCCTAAGTATATTATCCTAACCCTGTTTGCCACCGTTGGTATAAAAAGGCATGACATGTATTCAATACCTCTTATGTAACCAAAATCATTTGTTATTAGCTTTTAAGGACTGAGAGAGCATCGCGTTCACCTGGCATGCGCTCTGCCTGCATTGCCAATGAAGTCCTTGACTGTTTAATATTTTTGAACTGATATTATTTATAATCTATGAATTTAATCTTTTTTTTTTTTTTTCTTTTTTTGGAAAGACATTAATAATTGAGGTCTCTGGGAGGAAACTTTCCATTTCCATGGGGGTTTATTTGTGGGGGATCTGGAGTAAGAGCCTTTTGAATCTTCCGGAATCTAGATGTACAGAGTACATTGAATCATGCTGGAAAGAAAGCACGTGAAAAGGGCAGCGGTGAAGTAGTCAGGTTACGGGATAGCGTGGGAAGGATGCTAGTTGTGAAGTGGAAATAGGCGCGTTTAGTACCCCAAAAGCAAGACAAGCAGCAGCTGTGAGAGGTGCCCCAAAAGAACAAAGCAACAATTTTCTACTACAACCTTCATACCAAAAGACTCTTGTAGGAGAAAAGAAGGCCTTGGTGCACTTTACGGGGGAGGAAGGGGGCAGGGCACGCGTAGGCAGACAAGAGCCTTGCCTGCTGCTGTGGCTTCCAACACGATGAAGCGGCTTCTTTTTCCTGGAGGCCCCATGGCTTAGGTTCCCCTAATTCCTTTCACTCTCTCAGCCCTCTGAGAGAGATAAGGGTAGATGTTTTTTATTGCTACTAAATTGAAGGGAGCACTATCTTTTTCTCTTTTGTTAGCAAAAAATTGCAAAAAGAGTTGTACATTCTTGCTAAAAAAAAAAAAAGTAAAAACTTAAAAAACAAAAACAAAAACAAAAAAAAAAACAAGGGACCTTACAAAACTCAGCAGTGTTACTGTATTTTTTAAAAAATATTTTTATAGACATCATTTTCAGGTAATTAAATGTAAAAGAAACCGATACCCCTGTTTTTTTTTAAAGTAGTTAAATCATTGATGATTTATATGAACTATGTTTAGAAGTAATTTCTAGTAAGCTTGTGGCATTAGAAAATACTAGAAGACTTTTTTTTTAGTTAAATTAGTTAGAACATTTATTAATGAATATAATAAATATTTTTCCAGAATAAAATATGGACCCTGACTATGTGTTTACTAATAGATAAAGCCAGATATACTTTTTTTAAAAAAGCCATAAAATATGGCCTTTGTTAAAGAACACTAAAGTTAGAGCAACTTTCTAATGGCTATTTCCTATTATTGTAAGCGTTAAAATCCCAGCAGAATTCATAATAAGGTGCTATTTATATTCTATTTCTTATTGCAAAACAACTGCCAGGATATCTAGTCTTTTTAGTCCTAAATCAATCAAGCAATTTCACCATTTCACTCCAAAATTTTATCATAGGAAATGGCATATTAAAAAGAAAAATTGAAACATAATTTCAGAGATCTTTCAAGGTGTTTTTTTTTTTTTTCCTTGAGAAAACACATTTTCTTGAAGTAAATACATTGTCAAATCCTAATCGTCATTCTGTAAAATCTAAGTAATTGCTGGACAGTGTTTCACCATTGTATATAGGGTGTGAAACGCCATTTCTTTCACCGATTATGCCATATATAGGAAGAAGGTAAAACAGTAAAAACTTTAGTGTGCCAGGCGTGCTGGTTGACCCCAGCTTGGTAGAAAAGTTCTCTGGAGTGGGAGAAGTGTTTCTAATTACAGCTTGAGTTCTCATGATGTAATTAGAAAGTAATCTCTGAAAGTACAACTTTTATGAAAAAAATAAGCTGTTAAAAAAAAGGAAATTGTAGATTAACTTAATTGGGAAAATGGGCGGTCGACAGAGACCGTTTCCTTAACACACTACATTCTATATGTGCTAGTACTTTAACTTTTTAAAAAATGTACTTCTACATTTTGTAACATGACATATGTCTGTTTATTTTTAATTTAGAATGTTATGCGTACAGAACGTATGCAGCCAAATCAATCATATCAAACCATTTTCCCTGGAGTTTGGTACTGGTTTTTACTTTTCTCTGATTCTGTATAAGAAAAATAAATACAATTGAATTTCCACTCGGAGCCTTTGTCTTTTCATTATTTGTCTGTGTTGCTTTTACTGAGGGTTTTGGGTGGTACTGAAGAGAGGCTTATGTAACCCTCCTGGCAGACAATGAAAGAAAGACAATTCTGTAGGCAAACAATTTGTTGGCTCACATGCCTGGCCTTCAGCATTCTAAATGTTCTCATTTTCTCTTTATTTGACGTAGCCCCCAAGACGTTAAAAGGAATGTATATCTTTTAAAATCACATTGGCCAGTGTAATCCCGGCACTTTGGGAGGCTGAGGCGAGAGAATCGCTTGAGCCCAGGAGTTCAAGACCAACCTGGACAACAAATCGAGACCTGATTGCTACAAAAAGAAAAACAAAAATTAGCTGGGTGTGGTGGTGCTTGCCTGTAGTCCCAGCTACTCAGGAGGCTGAAGCAGAAGGATCACTTGAGCTCAGGAGTTTGAAGTTGTGGTGAGTCATGATTATGCCACTGCATGCCAGCCTGGGTGACAGAGTGAGACCCCCCAGCTTAAAAAAAAAATTAAATGTTGGCTAAGGTGTGGGGAAATAATTCAGGTACTTTGTAACCTGCATGAGACTGGCAACCTGATCTCTTTTGTTAACTGTTGTATCCCAGTCCCTAGGGCATACAGTGGATGTCCAGTCCCTAGTGAATATCCAGTATATGCTTGTTAAATAAATTAATCATTTGGCACATGTGTTTCCCAAGGAAGCTAGTAGTTTCAGAGCAAACTCATAGATACGTGGGGTTGCAAAATAGGGAATGCATTTTCTGGACAGTTCAGTTGATTAAACAAATCTGTCACCAATTAGTGGGTGACAAGACATTGTAACCAATTACATTTGTCTACTTGATCAGTCTAACTGATGGAGCAAACCTGTAACAGGCATTGCGGACATCAGTTACGTGCTGGGACGTATGCATTTACAGGGTGTCCAAGTTCCTTCCTTTCTTCCCTCCCTCCTTCCATCCTTTCCTTCTTTCCTTCCTTGCATCTTCCGTCTTCCTTTCTTTGTTCGATTCTTTCCTTCCTTCCCTTCTTCCTCCCTCCCTCTCTTCCTTTCTTCCTATTAGAATTGGGAAGTATTGAAAATTTATATATGGGTATTTCTCATTAAAAAGTCATAACTACTATTTTTTAGATTCTCCTTGGAGCACTAGATTCTTAAAATTATGATTTAATACTGTGTGGACATCAGCGCTCCAAGATTTATCATTTATTTGCTTCCCACTGGGAACACATGTAAAAGTATTAGCAATATTAGGTTAAAACGTGAAGTTCTGACATCTGCCTTGCACTCAGAATAAATATATGTAATGTAATAATAATGAATATGGGATCAGCATCAGCCACATACGTCCTAGTAGGAGGAATTTAGGGATGAGTTTCTGGTCATGGGAGTGAGATGGGCCTATGATTTGTGGCCCCAAAACAAGATGAATTTATTCCAGGAATATCCCAGGAGCTCTGGTTCAGGTCCTCAAAGCACAACTCCTTGGTGTAGGGTACTTGAAACTTCCTTTGGAATGCCCCAAATTTCAAGATTCAGCAAAACAATTAACCAATGCATTTTACTTGTGTATGGCCTCTGAAGGCTTTGAGAAATGGACCAAAGCTTTAGATGCTCACCCACACAACACAACACTGATTTCCGGATGGTTCCCAGCCAGCCCTTTCATACATCTGAGACAGCTCCTCAACTCCTTCCTAAAGCTGGTTTTGTGTGTGTGTGTGTTGGAGTCTCACTCTTGTCGCCCAGGCTGGAGGAGGGCAGTGGCACAACTCAGGCCTCGACCTGCTGGGCTTAGGCGATCCTTCCACCTCAGCCTTCCAAGTAGCTGGAACTACAGACACATGCCACCAAGTCTGCCTAGTTTTTTTGTGTGTGTGATTTATTGTAGAAACAAGGTCTCACCAAGTTGCCCAGGCTGGTCTCGAACCCCCTGGGCTCAGGCATTCCT